>JAQGBH010002729.1:0-22898 GCA_034698265.1 Sminthurinus aureus
GTTCAAGAATCGCCGCTAGGTTTAAATTATAAAACTCGATTCGGCCAAAATTCTTATTCAGTTCCACATATTATTATTCTGCCTTTGACAGAAATTGTAGTATAATATTTTATATTTTAGTATTTTTTACTTCTTTGATTTTGGCTATTTTCATTTCTGTTTCCTAATAATATCGTTAATAATATTATTTTTGATGTTTTAAATATTTTTAACTATAAAAGTTTCAGGAGTGCCTCTAATCTACAAAGACACAAATTAGTCCATTCTTCAAAAAGTTTTGAGTGTAATGTCTGCCACAAAAAGGTGCCTACTACTGAGACATAATACGAATACTAATGATTTATAATTTTGATAATGTTTCAATTCCGAATGTATTATGTAAATATGTTATTATTTAATGACAACTTTTTCTGTGTAAAGTATATGTATGCCGAAGGCTTGAATAGACATCGACGGGAATCTGGTCATTTGTCTGAAACAGTATTGGCTGCAAGACTTGCAATAACACCCGCCCCAGCTGATTCTCCTTCTGAACTTGACCTGAGTATTACTTCAGCTTCAAATTCAACTACACTACAGACCACCACCACAGATCCACAGTCTACGCTCGCTACCGTGACAACCAGTTTCATTGCAAATCTTATTTGTCCAAACTGCCACACGCCGCATGAAAATGCTAAAAAATTCAATATTCATATTTCTTTTTGTGGAAAGCCTAAGAAATATTTGTGTGATTTTTGTTCCAAGGTGAGAAAATATTTTTTGTTTTTGATTAATTTTTTCTTTTCTTTTTATAGTTTTTTATAATAATCAATCAATAAATCCTTCTTGGCAATTCAACAATAATTTCTTTTGTGAATAAAGGGATTTCATGTCAAGTCTTATCTCCAGCGTCATATTTTACGGTATCATGGTGATGGTGGTGGTAATAGTGGACCTGTGGAGAAACAGACGAGGAGGAAGAGATCGGACTATCAAGATAATAATACGCCTAACAACACAACTACTCCAACTTCTAATTATCAGTTTCAGCAACAGAATCAACAGCAACCACTACAAGAACAAGAACAACAAGCATTACAACTACTTCGCGGTCAAGAGAATGTGCAAATTCATGTATCTGAATTTCTCACAAATACTGCTTTCTTTACCCAACTTCCACATGAACGAATCTTTAATTAATTAGTGTGTTCTCAATATTAATTAGTGTGTTCTCAATAAGTATTCATTTAATTTAAACTTTTCAGCGTATCTGACTCATAAGAATTACATTTAATATATTTTATTTTTTATTATATTTTATTTTAATTTCTTATATGTACTGTAATATGTAAGCATGTATTGTCGAGTACAAAGTGCATAATTTAATTTTGATTTAAAAATTATGCACCTATATACCATATAAAATGATAGTAAACAAAATTAAAAATCAATGTCCTTTTTTTAATGCTCCATTTCTCATGTGTATTTTTTACCTGAATTTTGATGCATAAAAAGCTCTTTGTAAGTTTTATTTGTATGACTGACTTTACATGCTCCATGTGACATTCACAATAGATTCCAACAAAACATGAATCGATATCTCAAATCTGAAAGGAAACCAAGAAAATATTCGTATTTTCGAGGTAGGCTGTTTATAAAAAGTATATAATGGAAAATTTTCCGTGCGACGGTTCTGGTGTATTATCAGGGAGTCGTCGCAAGTACGTTTTTGACATTTTCGTCATTCATAGTAAGTACGGAACCTTTGCAACTACGTACTAGGTCTTACTCGAGATGGTAACTTTGACTCTTTAATGTAAATTTCCATTGTGTGTTGTATAATATTATGTTTATATTATATTATCGATTAATCAATCTTTCAGAAAACTGATACCACTTTCTGGCTTTATTTAATGTTTAAATTAGTTTCAATTCAAAAAAGTTGGAAATAATGTTTCTTAAAAGTAGTCTAGTGTACTTTTTCTTTATGGACATAATTTCATTGAAAATAGTGGCTGAAGTACTATTAAATTTTGGTGAAGACCATGACGACTCTGTATTATTGAATCTAATCAAGGAAATTGAAGTGGAATTAATTCAAAAATTTAATCAAAAGTGCAATAATTTAAATTTGATATTTGACACAAATTCAATTAAAGATGAATTAAATTTGAATGCAGAATCATCAATACATTCAACAGTTGTGATTCTCAGTTTAAATCCTAAAATACCTCCTTCGTGTTTAAATGACTTTCAACATGGAGAGCTTCCGCCACCAGATGAACATCCATTTGCATCCTGTTCAAGTTTAGTGTCAATGAAATTCTCCATCAAATTCCCTCCGCCTTGTTCTCTCATTATCATTTCAATTCATCCACAAGAGAAAGAAATTGCAAATCTCCATATAAACTACCATTTGTGGCCTTTTATAAAATTCCCTGGGTTCCCATTCCAAATTTTCTACCTTTTTTTGGTCCAAGATACCCCAGAAGAAAAAAATGTGGAAATGAGTCAACTTAAAATTGACCTACTCTCAAACTTCTCCATGACCACAAAGAAAATTCAACATGCACTGTATTTTATTAAAAATACTGGAAATTTACTGGCTCGTTCCAATAGTAATGACTTTGTTTTGATCCTAGCTGGCCATTTAAATGACGGATCTTTAAAAGTGACCTCTAGCGATTATTCAGGGCTTTACCAAAGAAAGAAAAAGTATCGCGATTTTAATGGAGATAAAATCTTGGTCGTCATCTATCCGATTGCAACTAGTACTTATAATAGTTATTTCTATTTTTAAATTAAATACTTTATTTATGAATAAAATGTGATCAATTTGCGAGGCATGGTTTTAAATTTTAATTCTTTTTTTTTTTGTTAAAGATTATGAGGTTTCAAAGGAGACTGGAGCATGGGAGGATTATATAATAGCCACAATGTACTTCACCGCTCTACCTTTTAATGTCACAATGGAACTAGAATCTGCTTTTGACATACCAAAAGACGGTGTGACTGAAGATGGCCAATGGGATGTCTTTATGATACCAATTTTAGACGGATCTGCTGTCTTTTCTGCAATTCTTAGGGCCACAACTCTAAACACACCTTTTGCACACTTCTCAAAACCTGTAATTTATGACGGTGCTATATTTATCAGTGCCCTTCCAAAGAGAACTCGACCCGCCTCAGTATTCTCTGTCTTAACGTCACCACTCAGGTAAATAGTGAATAATATTGTTCAACATTATTTCACCTAGAAAAATTACGTCAAAACAAAACACGGTTTAAAATTTAAAATACAAAAATGTTACTTTATTTGATTTGATTCTGATTTATTTAGTTTTGAAATATGGATTGGTTCTGCTATCGCACTCATTTTAACCTTCATCGTCCTAGAAGCAATATTTTGTACCAATACTACAAAAAACAGGGATCATTACCGGATAATAGTAGCCATCTTGAATCCAGTGATTGAACAAAGTGGTTTGTCTCGATATTGCAGGGTCGTTATTAAGGATTCTACAAGTCGATCAATATTGGGTTTATGGTTTCTTTCTCTTATTGTTCTTGGGTGTGGCTACAAATCCTCACTGTTTGATATCATCGTCTCGCCCAGATATTCAAAACCTCCTACAACTTTTATTGAACTAATGAATTCTGACTATGAAATTGGTGGGCTTTCATGGACAAATTTCCTCGAGTTGGATTTTGATTCGCTGTTGCTTAAGGATCATGGAAACATATCAATGGGTCGTGAAATTAGTAAGAGAATCACAGAATATGATTTCACAACTCCTGATTGCTACTTGAGCATTTTTGATGGAAAAAAGACTTGCATTGGCTTTAGTACCTTGTTCACTTCACTGGCTCTTGAATACACCGTGGATGTGAATGGAAGGTTCATGCATATGTATAGTGAGGAGAAATATTTTACAATTTTTCCATCTATTGCCACCTCCAAAAATTTTCCAGATTTTTCAGGTCAAACAGATTTAAAATACCTTATGCATACAAAATACTACATAATATAGCCTATTACTTTTCAACTGTTTTATGTAAGACTGAAAAGGAGATATTTTTTTTCTTCAAAATTTAGAACCATTGAATCGAATCATTGGTTTAGTAGAAGCTCATGGTCTTTCCAAACACTGGCTATCCAGAAGCCAAGCCCGTTTGAGAGCAAAAGGAAAATCATATGCGAAAAGATGGGTGGAAAAAAAACCACATTATAAAGGAAGTGGAACGTCTTTGACTGAACAAGAGGATGGGGAAGATCGTCGTCAGTTTGGTAGACTATTGCAAACAATATGTAAAGTTGGTTGTGGAATTTCCACGATATCATTCATCTTGGAACTTTGTTGGATGTGGTGGCGAAACAAACATCGAATGATGACTGTTGAACCATTACAAAGTGACCCATATGGATTTGTAATGTAAAAACATGTTATTTTGACAACATTTTAAAATAAAATTTAGTCTTGTGCTGCCCTCTGCCTCCCTTTCTCTCTCTCATGTGATATTCCAAGAACATATCAATATAGTACTATAGAAAACCTCATTGCAATGAAAATTGAAGACACAGTGGTATTTTTTGTTAAAATATGATTGTACACATTGTACAGGCAAAATTTATATGTAAACAGAACTCGTGCTAAAAAATGGCATGTTCAGTTCAAACGTGTTTGCACATGAAAAACTTGAATGTATTGATTTTTCATTTTCTTGTTCTTGATTCTTGATGTTCTCTTCTTTTGCGTGTGGTCGTCATCGTGTTTTAACTAGTATAAAGTCCAGTTGAGCTGGCTTTTGCAAATACTTCAAAGTTTCAATTCAAGTTTCAAACAAAATATTTTAGCCGTTGTAATTTTATTTGAAAACATTGAAAACCACTAACGAAGTTTCCTGTCACAAAAATGAACTTTTCAACACCAGGTTTTAATCCACATTCCTTCCCTTTTAACCCAACGGACAATAGTAATTCTAACAACAACGGCTATGTTTACTCGCAAGGAGCTGTACCACTAACAGCAACCCAAACACCAAATACGTTCTGGACACCTCAAAATAATCAACAGTTTCCGCAGACGTCTATTCCACTGCCATCGCTGATGACTGTCGTACCAGTTCAAAATACACACCAGTTTCAATTCATGGGCGTGAACTTTAAATGTAGGAAAAATATTGTTAGTGGAGTTTGCACTGCAATCATTATCCTTGTTTTTATATCAGTCCTCTCAACTTTAGACAATGGTCGAAATTTCAGAATGAGGATGAGTTATCACGACCATCCTCAAGGTAATAAAACTCTAAAAATACCTTTAAAAAATCTGTTTTAGATGAATATATTTGAATTTTCATGATTGTAATACAAATACAAAAGGACGGGTGGAATTTTAATTTTATATTTGTAGGTCAGTTGACCTGCTTCTCTGGTTTTGCGGATAATTCAACTATAATCTGTGCCGTTGGAGAATATTGCTATAAAATAAGTGACCAAATTGGTAGTTTTAAGGGGTGTCATGCAAATCCGTTTCGCTCAAAATGTTATCATACTGAAAGCGCAAATAGCGTATCCATAAATATAACAGATGAGTGCTGGTCAAGTCGCAGTTATGGAAATAAAGGAGAATGTCTGTGTATTCGATGAATATAAAGTATCAAAATTGTTTTTTTCATAATAGTTGAAACTGGTCTGTCAGGAGAATTCATATAGTTTATAGAATAAATAGATTTCTTTATTTCCCATTGACTTTGACTTTAAACCTTTGTTTTGGGCGGAGAGGACATGGATAGCTTTCAAGTTGATCATACGGTTTAATCCATTTTGTTACAACATATTTCCGTCCTAGCAGAGGTGCACAGGAACCGTGTACAAAATCATCATCGTCCTGTTCATTTCCGTACAAGTTGAACCACAAGAGGGCGCTACCTTTCACAGGTTTTGCTGCAACTCCTAAAAAGTGATACAGAAAAAATACTATTTAGTACTTGAGTTTTGACGTATAAAAAGGTTTTACATTACACTGTATAATCACTGTCATAATTAAATATAATTATTATTAATAAATAAATTAAATACCAAGTTTTGGAAAGGCGGTTTGACCTCCAACTTCAACGTCCGACAACTGTGAAGATGATTATTCATTATTCATTATTTTAATCATGAAAAATGTAAAAACTTTTGTCATTAAACAAACAAAGCAACTTACGTAATATAGCAGAGTGGCGAATCTGTATTGACTTGTATCTGCTGTAGGCCTTGCTCTATTATCTTGATGTAATTTATAAACTGAAGCAAATGTGTATGAGACTAGTCTTATAGCAAAAGCGGAAGATTTACTACTCAATTTGAGAGCAGACATAGCTTCTGCATTTTTCAAATATGATTCTAGTCCATATTTTGGGTCATATTCAGTGATGTAGGAAACGTAAGCTGCTTGAATTTCATGATAAGCTTTGAATTGCTCTTCAGTTGACCAATCTCTTGGCTCTAATACATCCGATCGGTCTGGCAAACATATTGAAAATTTGTAGTTACCACTCACCAACGATTTCATCTTTTCAATTGTTGAACCAGACAGAGCTTCGTAGATTTGAACGATATCGGGATCTCTTGATAGAAACTCCATTTTTAATGGACCAATCAAATATTTTGAATGAATATGAAATTCTCGCCAACAAAAAAGGCGGGATTTTTGGGCTTCCGTCTAAATAATTCAACGAGTTCAAAATTCAAAACTCTTATTTTTGCAAAAAGTATTATACATTTTTTATATTTTATATGAAAATGACCTGATTTAGTTTTTTCTTCAACATCTACAATATACAGCCTACCTGAAAGTTTTTTCCTCGACAAAGATCAAAATGGCGATAGTTCTCAAATTCATATTTTGTGAAAGGTACAAAACTGTGCGGATCAAAATCTTCACTTGTGGCCTTTTTTCGATCCGGTTTTTCATTTCCGGATGAAGGTTTTGATGAATCAAAACCGTTCAAGGGTGTATAAAAATACTTTGGATTCCAAAAATCCATGTTATTCATTCCAGTTTGTAGACCAACGGCATGCTAAAAAATGAAAGCGTTTATGTATTAGAATTCCATTTCGATTGTATGTACATCGAGATTTAAATGTACATTTACATGATGCATAAAATAGTTCATTTTGCATTGTTTTGAGCTTTGAAACTTGAAAAACTCTGTAAATTTCTGTTTTACCTGAGAATTACCTCGTCAATGGTTTTTTTCAAGTATTTTTGAGCTCGTTCAATGAGTTTTTTATCGGATGGAGAAAATTTATCTGAATCTTTTTCTTTCATTGATTCTAAATTTGACTGAACAAATTCTAACCATTCAATAGCTTGAGCGTAGTAACCCAACCGCCTCGCTCGTATTCCAAGATCAAGACAATCTTTAACTGATAATTTGACACCCGTCGGAATCCCCATTATTTTTCCTTCTGAAAACTTGTGAATGAAAATTTACCGACGCTTTTTTTACATTTTTTACACTGTAAAAGATTATGAAAATTTGCATGTTTTTGTTATTCAAAAGAGACCTCCGAGACGTTGAAACTGTAGAAAACTTGTAAATCCAAAATTCCATTTACAGCTTGAACCAAATCCTTTTTGGTTGGCCATTCTTCCCTACTCAGCGTTTTTACTGGCCAGCCTAAAATTTTTTAACAGGACAAATTTTTTTAAAAACAAGTTCAAAAGCTTAGAATTTCTTGTCTGGGATAACAAAATATGGATAATATTTAGTGAAATAAAGCAAACCTGGTTCTTGAATGGTATTGTATAGTTTTGGCCAGTATCGGAAAGTTCTTAAAATTAGCTTGTATGCAGAAATGGCATTATTTGAAATTTGTTGTGCTTGATGTTTTAGCCATAATTCATCCGCTGTCAAATTTTCACCGACATGTTTAGAGCTTAGTAGTAAAATGATTCCGCTTGATTGGTTAAAATCCTTGAGATATTTTTGAACAAGTTTTGATGATTGTATTTCTTGAACCTTAAAATTTAGCAATGTTCTAGCAACTACAATGTCAGAGTAGGCTAATTCATCAAGAGATTCAAGAAAGTAGCTGTAATTTTTTGGCACGAAATTTGAATTTAAATGCACGTTTTCGACTTTGGCTTGAATAATCGACTTTGACAATAGTATACTCAAGCATAGTAGTAGTGTAAGAAGATCAAAACTAGGAGACGGCTTAAATGCAGCATGTAAGAAGAGAAGTCTATGTATGAAAATACAAAAGCTAAGCATAGTGTATTTTATCGATAAGGAAATTGTCGGAATTGGAACATTGCATTGGTGTATTTTACAAAAGAGAGTTTTAAACATGTGTTTAGAATGGAAAATGGTACAACAATAATGCTTTCATTATTATTATTATTATTATTTCTTTGCCGGTGTCAAATTGTAAACAATAACGTATAAACAACATTTTGCTGTGGGCATTTCTAGGCACATAATATGTTTATGATGATAAATAAACGGCATTTGTTGTTTTTGTTAAAAAAACGAAACATTAAGTTTTTATTTTGTTTGGCGGTAGAATAAACTAGTTTAAATTCTAATCTCTGCTTCACCTTCATCCTCCTCTTCACCACCATTATAATGACTAAATCCAACTCCATGTGTCTTTTTATTTGAGGAATGGTGATGGTTACTCACATCCATGTGAAGAGATCGAGACACTTCTTCCGATTTTGGCTGTGGATTGGACATTGAATCAGTATGCTTTTTCAGAGGTTTGGAAGGTGGTGGAGCAGAAAGGATTGGAGCATGATGGGGTAGAGATCTTGAAAAATGATGAGCGTTTTTTGCAGAGGACTTTGATGACGCTGAATGACGGGATGGTTGTGAATGTGGATTTGGATGTGGTATTAAATAGTCCTCTCTTGCTTGTGATCTTGATGAATGCGTCAACTTTGACAATGGTTTTGGAAGGGGACTTTTTCCTTTTGGAGCTGGAACAGGTACGCTTCTTCCTCCATGTTCTGAACCCTTCGTATATCTACTTGAAGTGCTCCGTGATTCGGAAGGATCAATGTATTTTCTTAAGGATCGCGACATATATGGTGCAGCTGGTGCTAATTGTGGAACACTTTTTGGTAGATCATGATCATTTTTTCCGATTGATCTGGATACAGAATCATCTAAAGTAATTCCAGCTGCACCTGCCGGTGATCCTAAAGACCTACTTCCACTTTGAGCATCCATCCCAGGTAGTAGTTTGGCAAGTTGTTGAGCTTCAAAAGTATCTGGTTGAGAGGAACGAGGACTATATTCTGGAATTTCTACAGGTGATGCTGGTGAAAGTTGCTCCTTGTTCTCTACTAAATCAGGCACAATTAACGGTTTAACGTTTTTACTTTCTTCATCTGTTGAAATGGTTAGAGTTGATGGAGGAATCAAAGATGTTTCATTTTCCGGTAATGTTGTATCATTGTATATACTTGAAACATTTGGTTGTTCGCTCATGGTAGTCTCTTCTTTTTCTATTATCAAAACCTCTGAACGATCACTAATCGACGGTTGTAAACTTTCTTGAACCAAAGCTCTGGAATATTGATATGTTGAGAATGGCACTTGCCCGGATGGATTTGAATTTTCAGAAGCTATTTCTGGGTTTTGTGAAACTAGTGGCGGGACAGTCTCGTTACTGGGATTTGGATCTAGTGTTATTGTAGATTTGGGAGTATCTGGAATAGACAAAACTGAATAGGGGTTAACGAATGTAACATTATTGGAGTTCAAATCCCTTGAATCTTGGGAAAGGCTTGCGTTCGGAATATTTTTGTTAACATAAGGAGTGTCATCCGTAGCTGGTACGTTGTTACCATATGAAGAATTGTAACTAGCTATAGTAAGTAGGGTTCCATTTTGAATCTCTCCAGTTTCTCCTGGTAAAAACACACTCACATCGCTATTGGAGTTCTTTCCAACTTCATCAACTTGTGAATGCTGTGTAGGAAAGGAGCCACCATTACGAGCGATGATGTCTTCAGATACTATTCCACGATCTCCATATGCCGTTTCAACAAAGTACGGACCATTTTCTTGATCATCGTCATCATCATCATCTCCCTCTGCAAGTACTGACCCACTTTGAACTCCACCAGTTCGTCCCATATCGCCAGCTTGCTGGTAGTCATGATCACCAGAGCGTCTTTCATTTTTGTTTTCAGCCTCATTGTCTTGGTCATCACTAGGGGATAAAAAAGACAAAGTATTAGAAATTTATAACTCAAATATTACGCTAATGTAATGCTTTTTGAAGTTTGGCACAGTAAATTCAAGGGGCTGGTTTTTATACTCGTCATCGTTGTTTTCTCCATTTCCTGAGCGGGACTGAAGATCGTATTGTTGTTGATTCGACTGTTTCTTTCCGTTTCTTCCAAGCTTACGATTTTTTTTCTTCGACCTGACTCGGGTAGCTCTGCGCCCACTTTTGGAAGTATTTGGTTTAACCTTTTGTGTCCCTGATGTGGAGCCGTCACCTACTGAATAGCCTTCTTGATGGTTTTCGTCCATATCCATCATCAACTTTACAACCTGGCCTCGACATTTTGAACCAAGGCAAATTTTTCGTCGATGGAAATTTCTTCTATCTGTTTTTTTAAATTCGGGTATGTATTTATAGAGTTAGCTGTGCACGAGAGCATTGTCCTAAATGTAGTATTCATTTGACTTTTCAAAAAATCAATTTGAGTACAAACCTGAATGTCCAGAGGCAGCCGACTCGCTACCTCCCGTATACACCATTGCATTGGAGCCTAATGTAAAACATTTCAGGAAAACATTGTAAGTCATTTTAGTTCTTCTGCTAGCCTAACAAAATGTCGTAAATAACTGACCTGCACTATTATATTCATTGCCATTTGACTCCTGTGCATCTGCGGTTGCGACGGCTGAGTAATTAGTACAACAAAAACAAATTTCAATAAGTAATATGCATAATTTTGGGGGATGAGACTTGAAAAACTGCTTATGTCTTTGGTTTACCTACCTGTATCTTTCCCGCTAATTCCTGTCGTCCCAGCAACAGCCAAGTTTCCTTTACCTTTCGAACCTTTTCCCTTTTCTTTCTCTTTAGAACTCCCCGACTTAGTGTTGTTGCTAGAGTCAGAAGAATTTTTTTGTTTCACTGATACTGTGGTTATATTACTCGACCTTGTTGGCGTAGTTAGTATTGTTGGTTTTTCGGTGCTTGCATTGATTGGACGACTCGATGTCTTCGGTAAACTTGATTTTGCACTGGTTGAAACGATTGGAACGCTAGATGTTCTTGGTGCATCAGTGGTTAAAGTGCTCGGAACAATAAACTTGGTCACTGGATTTGAAGTTTCAGCTGCTGATTTGCTTTGAACCGATGAAATCGTCGGCGGCACTGAAGTAGTAGCATCGGCACTAATTGCTCTATCAGAAACCGAAGCAGCTGGCACTGTAGTAAAAGTATCCAAAGATCCGAAATTCGATACTGACGTCTCGGCTATTGTTGAAACCTTACTTGGAAAAACGGAATTGCTTACTCGTTCAGCGTTTGTTGGTGCGGTTCTTGGTACGCTTGCTTTTGTTACTGGTTCCGCAGTTGTTGATGCAGCTGTTGTTTCTTTCGTAGTTGGTTTTGCTGTTGTTGTTGTTGCGTTGGTAGCTGGCCTTGCTGTAATTGCAATCTTACTTGGTTTCCGTGTGGTTGAAATCGTTGTAGGTTTTGGTGTGGTTGCAATCGTTGCAGGTGCAGTTGTTGATGCAATAGTAGGTTTTGCTGTTGTTGCATTTGTAACAGGGGCTAGTGTTGTTAAACGTTTTGCTGTTGTTGCATTAGTCACAGGTGCCAAAGTTGTTGCATTTGTAACGGGTTTTGCTGTTGTCGCATTTGTAACGGGTTTTGCTGTTGTCGCATTTGTAGCGGGTTTTGCTGTTGTCGCATTTGTTACAGGAGCCAAAGTTGTTGCATTTGTAACGGGTTTTGCTGTTGTCGCAATTGTAGCGGGTTTTGCTGTTGTCGCATTTGTTACAGGCTTTGCTGTTGTCGCATTAGTCACAGGAGCCAAAGTTGTTGCATTTGTAACGGGTTTTGCTGTTGTCGCATAAGTCACAGGATCCAAAGTTGTCGCATTTGTTACAGGTTTTGCTGTTGTTGCATTAGTCACAGGTGCCAAAGTTGTCGCATTTGTAACGGGTTTTGCTGTTGTTGCATTAGTCATAGGAGCCAAAGCTGTCGCATTTGTTACAGGTTTTGCTGTTGTTGCATTAGTCACAGGCGCCAGAGTTGTTGCACTTGTTACAGGTTTTGCTGTTGTCGCATTAGTAATAGGAGCCAAAGTTATCGCATTTGTTACAGGTTTTGCTGTTTGTGTTGCATTAGTCACAGGCGCCAGAGTTGTCGCATTTGTAACGGGCTTTGCTGTTGTTGCATTAGTCACAGGCGCCAGAGTTGTCGCATTAGTAATAGGAGCCAAAGTTGTTGCATTTGTAGCGGGTTTTGCTGTTGTCGCATTTGTAGCGGGTTTTGCTGTTGTCGCATTTGTTACAGGCTTTGCTGTTGTATCATTAGTAACAGGAGCCAAAGTTGTCGCATTTGTAACGGGTTTTGCTGTTGTTGCATTAGTCACAGGAGCCAAAGCTGTCGCATTTGTAACGGGTTTTGCTGTTGTTGCATTAGTCATAGGAGCCAAAGTTGTCGCATTTGTTACGGGCTTTGCTGTTGTCGCATTAGTAACAGGAGCCAAGGTTGTCGCATTTGTAACGGGCTTTGCTGTTGTCCCATTAGTCACAGGTGCAAAAGTTGTTGCATTTGTAATGGGTTTTGCTGTTGTTGCATTTGTAGCGGGTTTTGCTGTTGTCCCATTAGTCACAGGAGCTAAAGTTGTTGCATTTGTAACGGGTTTTGCTGTTGTTGCATTTGTAACGGGCTTTGCTGTTGTCGCATTAGTCACAGGCGCCAGAGTTGTCGCATTTGTAACAGGTTTTACCGTTGTCGCGTTAGTCACAGGCGCCAGAGTTGTCGCATTTGTAACGGGCTTTGCTGTTGTCGCATTAGTTACAGGAGCCAAAGTTGTTGCATTTGTCACAGGCGCCAGAGTTGTTGCATTTGTAACGGGCTTTGCTGTTGTCGCAATAGTCACAGGAGCCAAAGTTGTTGCATTTGTTACAGGTTTTGCTGTTGTTGATATTGCAGTTGTTGTTGTTGGAGCTGTTGTTGTTGGAGTAGTTGTTGTTGTTGGAGCTGTTGTTGTTGGAGTAGTTGTTGTTGTTGTGGGTGTTGTTTGAATTGTTGTTGTCGGAGCCGTGGTAGGTTTTGCTGTTGTTGTTGTTGTGATTGGAGTCGTAGTCGGTTTTGCTGTTGTTGGAGTTGTTGTTGTTGCAGTTGTTGTAGTAGGTTTTGTTGTTGTTGTAGTTGTTGGAGTTGTAGTAGTAGGTTTTGCTGTTGTTGTTGTTGTTGCAGTTGTTGTAGTAGGTTTTGTTGTTATTGTAGGTGTTGTTGTGGTAGTAGGGGTTGTTGTTGTTGTTGTTGTTGTAGTTGGAGTTGTTGTTGTTGTTGTTGGAGTTGTTGTTGTTGGTGTTGGTGTTGTTGTTGTTGGAGTTGTTGTTGTTGTTGTTGGAGTTGTTGTTGTTGTTGTTGTTGGAGTTGTTGTTGTTGTTGGAGTTGTTGTTGGAGTTGTTGTTGGAGTTGTTGTTGGAGTTGTTGTTGTTGTTGGAGTTGGAGTTGTTGTTGGAGTTGTTGTTGTTGTTGGAGTTGTTGTTGTTGTTGGAGTAGGTTGTTCTGTTGTTGCACTTGTTTCAGGAGCTAGTGTTGTTGCATTTGTTACAAGTGCGGCTGTGCTTACATTTGTTTCAGTCTGTTGCATTGTAGTGGCTTCGTTCACGACAGCACTTGTTGTTGAATAAGTTCGAGTGTACTGGGGTGTGACAGTGGTTGGAATATTTGTGAAAGAAGACGCTTGTGATGGTGAGTAGGTCAAGTTTCTAGCCATGTTAAATAATCCTGGTATGCCGAAATTGAACTGAATGCCTTTACCATGCTTTGCTGACAAATTCCGCTTTCCTCTGTGCCGAAATGAGGATGTTGCATCGTCAAACAAAGTTGTTGAGATGGTACTGAAGCTGTAGAAGGGAGTTGTTGGGTGAGCTGTGGTTTCTTTTTCATCGTTCATTGTGGTTAGCGCCGTGGTAGGATTGAAGGGGCTAGGAGTCTGGGTTGTGGATTCGGTGACAAATTCAGTGACCTCTTCCTCGACTTCCACTTCAATCATTTCCTCGTCAGAGTTTAATAAATCGACTGGAATTGTCTTAGGTCGTTCGGTTACTATTTGCGGGCTTTGTGTCATTCTGGCCTTTATGTTTGAACTGGGTTTGTTTCCAGAATCGATTGAAAGAGCATCTTTCAAAGCTTTGTGTATGGCAGCTTTATATTTGGCTTTTTTCTTCATCTCTTCTGCATCATCTTCTGGATCTTCTGGATTTATGTCTATTTTTATGCCTCCCAACTCTAATGCCAATTTTAGAGCACTGCGACTTGCTGATTTTGAATCAGACGGAGATGGCAGTTCAGAATCTTGAACTAAGTCCATGTTCAACTCCTCATCAAGATCGGTCTTATCCGAGGTTCTATTCTCTTTGTCGCTCTGTACAATGTCCGCGGGACTCTCCTCTGGATCAGGCTCCTCATACCTAGGAACTGATGGGAGTTCCATTCCATCTGTATCTCCAAGAGATCTTCCCATGTTACGATAACTGTCTCTCTCAGAACCGCCTTCTAATTCATTTCCGTCCAGCTCTTCATCACTGTCCCAATCATCTACAGAATTCTTTTCTTGCTCCTGGTTGTTAGTTTTTGTCCTCGAGTTTTTCGACTGCTTCCCACTTTTAGCCTTGCAGTTTGAACCGAGACAGGAGGTCGGTTTCCGATTAAAAAGTTTTCTGTCGGATGCGCCAAAAGCTAGAGACTCACTGCCTCCCCTAAACACCATTGCATTTGCACCTAAATCAAAAGTTTTAACATGCAAACATCTCAAAGCATCAAACTAAAAGTAGAAGTAAAACTACGATTATGTGTAGCAAAATATTATAAAGTTGTCAAATGCGATTGAAACCTGCACTATGGACTTGATTATGATCGGAATCTTTTGCATCGGCAGTTGCCACAGCTGTGTTTTTTCCAGCAATAGACGTTGATCCACTAACAGCCAAATGTCCAGTTCCTTTTTGAACCACCTTTTCTTCCTCCTGTCCAAGCACGACGAATGGTGGTGGACTTGGAGCAAAAGGACAAAGATGAACAGGTCTAAAAGGTTCCTTTGGAGCCAAGAGAGCGGTGTATGGATCATATTTTGAAAATTTTTCAAATAGTTCAAATCGATCATCTCTCAATTTTTGTCCAGCTTCACCATGATCACGATTTGAAAAGGCCTCTGATTCATCTCTTGTCATGGCATATTTCAAAGGGTCAAAACCAGGTACAGAGGCTCTTGTGTGTGCTTTTGTGAGGCCAGTATAAGACGGTGGGGCTCCTTTGGCCCAGCTCGCCCACAACTGATCCCATCGAATTCCATGTTCCTTGGCTTCTCCATGCAAAGTTTCTCTGCCAAGCAAAATATTACGCAAAATTGGAGCAATGAATGGCAGAGGGCAATATGGGGTCGGATTTGGTGGAAATGGACCCATTTTTTGAATGAGGGGTGGCGGAACTGCACCTGGACGTGGATCATCAACATCAGGAGCCATAATGGAAATTTTGTAGTAATCTTGATCCGGTTCAGTTTCCACTAGTCCGGGTTTGTTCTTGTCATCCTGTAAAATGGATTAAGAACACCTTATTGCACTTGAACTCCAAATTTGACGTGTTGTAACTAGGATCGATAGTCGGAATAACAGGAATAACAGGTCAACCTGGGAAGGAGGCACAACAGCAATTTTGTAGTAGTCTGTAATAAAAACAACAATCAAGAAACAAAGCAAGTAGTGAGAAACAAAAATAACATTTTATGTAACTTAGTTTTGCATTTCCACATAAAAAAACGCACACCAAGAAAAATGATTTTCTGTTTTACCTATGTAGGGTTCTTCGGAAGCAGCTTGAACAACATCCCCCAATTCAAAGTCTATAATATTGTTTGCAATTTTTTTACAAGGTGGATGAAGACAAATACCGCCATGAGGATGCCACTCTCGAATTCCAGCAAAACCAGTCTGCATTTTTTCTTCACCGCCACGCCACATCAATGCATTTGTTTCTGCAAATTTGGCTTCATTTCCCCTGCCTTCTTTTGCGTCGGCATTGGCTACTGCTGAATCATAGTTGGTGTTAGAATATCCCGATTTTGCTTCGGTTTGAGTATGTGCTGCCATATCTCCTCTAGATGCCTTCCTTCGCATGGCCTGATAACCAAAATCAGTAAACGTAGGCTCACTGTCTCGTTTATCTCTTTGTTGGTCCTCATTTTCTGTCGGTGTTTGTTCTTGAAAATTTTGCTTCAAAGTGGATTTGTCATGCCTGACCTCCTTCCCTTCACCAAGTCGCTCAGTAATATTCTGTATTTTCCCATTTTCGGTTTTTCTGTAGGTATTGTCTGTATGATTGGATTGTGACAAAGTCAATGACCCTGTAAAGTTTTCATTTTGCTGCGACTTACTTTTTCCCTTATCAGCGGATTGTTGCTCGTGTTTTGTTGGTGTTGTTTGTAATTTAACTTGTTTACCATTTAAATAGAGATCTCCTAGTGAATTGTAATTTGTAACAACAGTCTTAGTCTCTTGCCCAGCAAATGCTTCCTTTGAAAAAACAAAAACTCATTTTCACAAAAAATGTCACATTATATTGTATATTGTATGGTTTGAATTTTAAATGCACAAAAACATATACATATTAATTAAAAGTAAAATTGATAATTTGTCTTGATTACTGTAATTTGTGTAATGTGGTGGTTGAAGAGGAAAATAAAAATGAGTAGAAGATTAAGTGCAGCATGGTGAAAAATTTTATGATGGGGCATTTATCTACTATTTACACAATCGATGTTCATTTGTTTTCTTGTTTAGTTGAATAGGTTTCGTTAGGGATTGTTTCAGAGAGGCTGGATGAATGCATCCGGGAGGATCCTCACTCACTCACTCTCTCTCCCTCTCTCTGTGTGTCTCTCTACAAAAGTTGCACGTACAAATTGACACACGTCGAAAGTCCAATGGGTCCAATGGTAATCTTAGGAGATGGGAGATGCTTATAATTTATGCAAAATACCTTTAAAATATGCATGTGATGCGGAAATAACGTGCAAAAAGTGACTTATTCTCAAATGTATGAAATGCATTTTATTCAAAATAAGCCGAGTTAAATCCATCAGTGTATAACATACACTGTTTATGCATGAAACAGATGATCCCGAGTCATAAATAACAGTTATTGACCAATTGTTTGGCCATTTTATGACAGTAGTAGTAATACTTGTTATTGTCATTTTATTACACTTTTTCTTGACATGGCAAGGATACGTTTGACATCATTTGACAACATTCATTCATATCAAAAAAATCAAATCACAGGAGGAAAAAATAACTAAGCTTTTATTAAAGCTATTACAAAAAATTACAAGTTCAAAAGGTTCAAGTTCAAGTACATTGTCCAACTTGTAGCAACTTAATATTAAATATTATTATAATAGGAATCATAATAATAAACGTGTTTTGTAAAATGTAAAACAAACGAATTTTTTTCATCATTTGAAATTCAGTAACAATAAAACAAAAAGGATTTGAATGGTTGGAAATTGGAAATAACAACATTGGAAATTTCTGTACTTTGTAAATATCTTTGGTGTGGAGAGGTGGTTCCGCAAGGAACAGATTATTTTTCATCATCACCCCCCTCTGGAAGACTTTGCTCATTTTCATTTTCACCACCATTTTCTTGTTCTCCTTCACCCACCAAACCCCCATCATCTTCCTCTTCACTTCTAAACGAAATCCAAAATATTACACAAAAAAATGTATTAGTATTATTATTGTCAAGAAGGTACTTTATATCAAGATAATAATAATTTTAGTTCATCTGTAATTTCAAAATAGTTTCAACTTACTCTGCCTTTTCGGCAGCTTTAGTTTTCCCTTTAGCTGAATCCGATTTTGATGGGATGTTGCCAAGAGGCCCAGTGTGGATTTTGAATCCATATTTTCGAACAGCCATACCTTTACCCGGTTTTTTAAATTTCTTTTTAAACCCATCACCTTTAGCACCTGCTTCATCGTGATCTTGTTCTTCCTGATCTCCCTTGTTTTTCTTTGTGCTTTTACATTTTGATCCAACACAGATCCGTCGTCCTTTATGAAAGTATGCTCGATCTGAACTTCCACCAGATATTGATTCAACTCCACCTCGATAAACCATTGCATTGGAACCTAATTCAAAAATTAGTCAATTTTAATGATAAGAATTCGAGCGGGAAAATGAAAAAGGTAAAAATGACAGTCACGCGTCTCCAAACTGTAATTTTTGTTCAAACTGACCTGCAGTGGCGACAACATTATTGGTTGCATCCTGTGCATCCGCAGTAGCGACGGCTGTATTCTTTCCAGCAATAGAAGTGGTTCCACTAGTTGCAAGATGGCCATTACCCCTTTGCTTCTTTTTCATCTTTTCCACGCCAATGTCGGGTTCTCGATCTCCAACTGGAGCGGATGGGTTAAGGTTAATTCTATTATGTCCGGATTTGACAATTTGGTCAGCATCAAATTTATTATCGGCAAAACCAGGACCACGTTGAATCGTTAGGGGTGGAGGTGGGGCAAATGGGCACAAGTAAACGGGTCTGAAAGGTTCATTTGGAGCCAAGAGAGCGGTATATGGATCATATTTTGAAAACTTGTCAAATAGTTCAAATCGATCATCCCTCGCCTTTTGTCCCGCTGCACCATGATCCCGATTTGAAAAGGCCTCGGACTCTTCCTGTGTGACTTCGTACTTGGATGGGTCAAAATCAGATGCAGAGGCTCTTGTATAAGCTATTGTTGAACCATTGAAGGAAGATTTGCTACCTTCTGTCCACCATCCCCACTGTTGATCCCATCTACTTCCATGTTGTGCAGCAGCGTCATCAATTGCTAGGTCACCTATTATGACCTTGTAGGAAATCAACGTTTTGAATGGCAGAGGACAATAAGGACTTGGATTAGGGGGAAATGGACCCATTTTTTGAATGAGGGGTGGCGGAACTGCGCCTGGAAGTGGATCATCAACATCTGGAGCCATAATGGAAATTTTGTAGTAATCTTGATCCGGTTCGTTTTCCCAAATTGCAATTTTGTCTTTATCATCCTGGAAAATATTGATTTTTGAATTTGTTATGAGGCATAAATTTATTATGATAAGAAATTGCAGCTCAAGACAATTTTCAAGAGTCAAGAGGAAAAGTGTATTTTTTATGAATTTACCAGAGATGGTGGGTAAACGGCAATTTTGTAGTAGTCAATCCATGGTTCGGGTTCGTTAATTGCAGGCTTTCCTTCGTCGTCCTAAAAATTCAAAAATGCAAAAATTCATTACAACTCTTGTTTTTTCGGTATAATTTTTAAGTTTGTTTAGAATTGTTTGTTGTTGTTTACACGCATCTACTTGTTGTAACTACGTCTGTCGTGGTTTGCCTTGTGTGTAATTTACTGTGCTACTTTTTAGTTTTCAGTAACAGTCTTTTTACTGTATAAGAATATCGAAATCTGCTAACCATAGGAAAATAATGGAGTCATGCCGAAACTAGTCTACCACTGGCCATTTCGAACAATTTGCAAATCAGACGAGCAGCTGACAATTGGTGGCATACGTAAAAAACGTAACGGTTTCAAGCGCAATCCGAGTTTTGTAACTCGCTATATTTATGTAAATTGTAATAAAAAAGAGCTACAACCAGCAGAAGCGTGCAAAACAAAAACAGTTAAAGGTTCAAGAATAAAGAACAAATTGGAAAAATTGTTTTCGATTATCGATTATGTACTTCTGATGGAGGCACAACGGCAATTTTGTAATAATCAATCCATGGTTTGGGTTTGTTAAGTGCAGGTTTGTTTGCATCATCCTGGAAAATCATGGTACGTCGTCAAATTTTACTACTGTTTTTGGACTTGTAAAACTATTGAAGTAAAAAATCGGGAAACTACTAGTAGTTAGTTTTCAAGTATACCAGAGATGGTGGGTAAACGGCAATTTTATAATAATCGATCCATGGTTCATTTTCCCAAATTGCAAGTTTTCCTTCGTCGTCCTAAAACAGGAAGAATTGACCACGTTGGAATGTCAAGTACATAAATATTAAAATATAGCACGCCTCTACTGGTTGTAACGTCTTGTGGTAGCTGACAGCCCCAGTTTTAGGGCTCGGCAACGTAAAAGCAACCGCTTAGGGTGTCAACGAGAAAAGGGGCGGTTAATCGAAAAGGGGCGCATTATTCGAAAAAAGAAGGGTGACATCTTTTTTTGTCTCAAGCGCCATTTTGCTGGGTTAGGGTTCCAGCTGTTGTTTCTTAGGGCACCTAAATCCTAAGACCGATCCTGGTAGTTTGATCAAGGTTTCGATTTCATTTTTTACCTTATCATTATCAATTGCGTAACTAATCTCATATATCTTGTTTATATTTGCTAAATAAGGAATTGAGATACACGTAGACTTCCTCAATCCTCACAATGAAATAGCTCTCCATTATATTCTACTATTTACTTTTTGTAAAGCGCTACTCATTATTAATTGTAAGATTGAGTTAAAAAGATAACAAAATTATTAGGATGTTCAGTGTTCAAATTAGTAAGTTGCTTTTATACTCTTTCAAAAAAAATTTGTTCCTAAGCAAGAGTTCTACTATTTTTTACATCCAAAACCCAATGTCGATTTAAAAATTACTTGGTTACAACAAGTAGAAGCGTGCAAAACAGAAACAGAAACAGGTCATGGTTCAAGAACAAAGAAAAAAACAACAGAAAAAATGTTTTTGTTTATATGTACTTCTGATGGAGGTAAAACTGCAATTTTATAATAATCAATCCATGGAACTGCTTCGATAAGTCCAGGCTTTCCTTCATCATCCTGGAAACATTAAAAACAGTATGGTACTTTTCCTACGTATATCTAATGTCCAAAAATCTAACCATCACAATCTGAAAAAGCGCCTTTCATCAGAAATCAATAACAGTCTACAATCAATTTTTGTATGTGGAATGTCATTTCGGAATTCCCGAACTTTGTTGGAATTCTGTTTTTCCAACAGAATTTTGGCTTACCCGAGAGGGAGGTAAAACTGCAATTTTATAATAATCAATCCATGGAACCGCTTTGTTAAGTCCAGGTTTTCCCTCATCGTCCTAGTGAATGAAAAACCAAATCATTTTTTCCCCACAACTTTATTTTGCACTCTACACTTTTCCACTGGTTGTGCTACGCCAAATTCTAAATTCCGAGTAAAATATCCTACAAAATGATGAAAATTTACAGACCGAATGTAAAATTAATAATACGAACTACGTATTATGTTGATTTTTGATTTTCCATACTTTCGAATTTTTGAAACACAATAGCGACAGTTTTTGTTGTTGAAGCATTTTTGCTGAATTAAATTACAATCGAATGCTAATACCTAAAGTTCTGAATTTTTCTCTCAAATTTCAGTATTCATCCATTACTATAATATGGTAGTTACTCAACCAAAACAAGTAGAAGCATGCAAAACCATACGTAAAGCAAAATCATTATATAAAAAACTTGAAACATACGCGAGATGGCGGCAAAACCGCAATTTTGTAATAATCAATCCATGGAACTGGCTCCTTAAGTGCAAGCTTTCCTTCGTCGTCCTAAAAAGAAGACGGTGAAATATTTCCATTTTAAACAGTGAAAACCATCAAAACCAACACAGTTTCCTGCAATGAGTATCAACCTTACTTTTGATGGCGGAACAACAGCGATTTTGTAGTAGTCTACAGACAAACAAAAATATATCCATTTGAACGCTTTCAGAATTTGAAGAATTTGAAGACTTTAAGTTTTAAATAATTGTTTGTAATTTACCAATCCAAGGCTCCTCGTTGGCACCCTTGACAATATTCTTGTCCTCAACAATCACGAGACTGTTGGCAATTTTTTTGCAAGGCGGATGAAGACAAATACCGCCATGAGGATGCCACTCTCGAATTCCGGCAAAACCAGTCTGCATCTTTTCTTCACCACCACGCCAAACCAGTGCATTTGTTTCTGCAAATTTGGCATCATTTCTTGTGCCTTCTTGTGCATCGGCATTGGCTACTGCTGAATCGTAATTTGCGTTGGCTGTCGTTCCAACGGCTGCCATATCACCTCTTCCACCCTTTTTCTTTTCTTTTGTAGCAACTACTTCCTTCTTTTCTTCTTTTTTCTTTTCATCTTTTTTCTTCTCTTCTTTTTTCTTTTCTTCTTTTTTCTTATCCTTTTTTTGAGGACTTCGTCTTTTTCTGATGTGACTCTCCTTTTGACTTTCCTTTTTCTGTTTCAAAGCCCATTTTTTTCTGTACAGAATTTTCTTCAATACCAGTTTTGCCAAAATGGCATGCTTTTTTTCACTCGACTTTTTCAGTTGTTTCAAATAGGATTTTGAATACAAATCGTCGAAATATGACGACTCTTGAGCTTTCTGGGATTTTGTGATTTT
The DNA here is from genome assembly GCA_034698265.1 of Sminthurinus aureus. Taxonomy (NCBI): domain Eukaryota; kingdom Metazoa; phylum Arthropoda; class Collembola; order Symphypleona; family Katiannidae; genus Sminthurinus; species Sminthurinus aureus. The sequence continues at coordinate 22,651 of JAQGBH010002729.1, forward strand.
ACTTTGATCTTTATGCTGCTCATCGTCATTAGTTGTCGTGGTCGTCGTCTGCGTTTCTGCTTGGACTAGATCATTGTAATTTTGTTTGATATAGGCTGGTTTTTTCGGCACTCTGAATTGAATCGGGAATTTAACCGTTTCCACCTGTTCACTCGGACTGTCATCTTTTGTCGGAAGTTTCAACGGATATCTGAAAATGTAGTCGTTGAGACTGTTTCTATGAGAATTGTGAAGCCACCTTCTCCATA
>JAQGBH010002730.1:0-22897 GCA_034698265.1 Sminthurinus aureus
TCTATGTGAGAGAAACGAACTGAGTAGTCTATGGATCGAGTTTTTTCACGACTTTTTTTGATAAAATTTTGGAAAATTTGGAATAACCAGTCAATTTTTGTACTTGAACTTGTTTTAATTGGTGATTAGAAGGGTAAAAGACTGTAGATATTAAGCAACACCACACACCGATACTCATCAAAATGACAAAGTAAGTGCCGTTAAAACGTGTTTATTTTAAGTATAGTTTGTCAAAAAAAACCTCGAATTTTATTACTCATCATTCATCATAGTTTAATCATGTTTCTTGGAATGTATTATTTTATATTATTTTAAATGAGTCATGTTTTCTACTTTTTTTTGAAGATGTGATTACTTTTTAATAGTATAAACTTTAAGGTCTAAAGTAAATATCACATGTATTAGTACTTACAGAGTATATCGATGTCCAAAAAATGCAATGTGATGAGTGATGAGAAATAAAAGAAATCCTGGGCTTAATTTTTACCAATAAGATTTGATAATTGAATTAATGGTGCTTTTCTGATTCTTTCTTTTTTAATGTATATAGAGCTAGAATTGCACTTGGAGAAGTCACAGTTCATAACATTCGACAATTAAAACGCTTAAATACTGTTGTGTTCCCAGTTTCATACAATGATAAATTTTACAAAGATGTCTTACAAGCAGGAGAGCTGGCTCGACTTGGTAATAAAACTACTTACAAATTTAAACAAAAAATAATAATGTTACTTGAGATTGAGACAAGAAATAATGTCAAAATGTTTTCATGTGATAAATACGTTTTATTATACTGTATAATTTTCTTGGTATCAATAATTATGAATTTATATTTTGTAGCATATTACAATGATGTTGTGGTTGGTGGTGTTTGCTGTCGAGTGGATACAACGGGTGGACAACGGGAACTGTACATAATGACACTTGGATGTCTAGCTCCTTACAGACGACTTGGTATTGGAACACTTATGTTAAATCACGTCCTAGATTTTGTTGAACGAGATGGAAACTTTGATGCAGTCTTTTTGTAAGTATACAAAATTGCCACTTAATTCAACACAAGAGTTTAAAACAAATACAAATAATTATTATTATTTTAATTATTACAAAAATGTATCGTTGTGCAAAATTCCAAGACGTACAAAAAATGTAGAATAAAATATACGAATATTATAATATTAATACGAATGCTTTTTTTGTTATGAATGTAAAGTAATCATTTTTATTGTGTATTTTACGATTTCAGGCATGTGCAAGTAAATAATGACAGCGCAATTTCATTTTATCAAAGATTTGGATTTCATATTGTGGAGACCAAACCTGCTTATTATAAAAGAATTGAGCCTGCCGATGCCCACGTGCTGAGAAAAGATCTTAGAGCTACTAATAATAACTCAGCTTAGGAACTTTATGCAATTATTAAGTAATGGTACCACCAACATTAATTATATGTTTATGGATATATTTAATGCTAATAATTAATTAAGTAATAATTATTATTGTAAAAAAATTTTCATTTTCTTTCACATCTCTCTCTCTCTCTCACATTTTATTACTGCCAATACTTTCATTTACACTTTTCAAGAAAAGAGAAAAATTTGAACACAAAAAATGTCATTTTCAAATTATTATAAAAATTTGTATAATAACAATAATTATAAAAAAAATATATTACATTTTCTTTCATTTTCTGATATAAAGAGTATGAATAAATATACTCTCAGTTTTTTATAAAAAAAAGTAATCATAATATTATAATCAAGATTTTTTTTATCAATTCATTCCTTGACGACATACTAATATTACGTTAAGCAAAAAAGTCAATGCAGTACCAAAAGAAGGTAGTGTTTTGGTATGCCAATGTAATAGATTTGATAAAAATTATGAAATTTTAAGGGTTTCTCCAACACTGACATAATGTTTGTCGACATTGGAAGAATGTATATCCACTGTAGTAGCATAGTGATGAGCAGTCGACATTATTGTAGCCTCCACAATAACCGTTTATAGTTACAGCTGTAACAAAATTTTATTAGATAAAATAATAATGTTACAGATATATTTTTTGTGGTTTTGAATGTATTACTGATTTCAAAGGATAAATTTTGAGAATTGAGAATTTTAATACTCTAGAATACAGTACACAATAATAATATGTTTTATGTTTTTTTAGATACCTTGTCGTTTTTTCCTTAAGCCTTCAGAAGACTCAATAATCAGGACCTTTAATTTCAAAATAATAGGAAGAATTTTATTACTACAATCTGTATGTACTTTCGTATTGTCACGTTTTTGAATTATATTCTATTAGTATAATATCTTTAGCAATTTATCAAAAAAAAACTCACAACAATCACTAGAAAAATTAAAAAGGATATTTTCAAATTTTTAGCCATTTTGTAGAAACACAAAAAAATTATAAACTTAAAAAACTTGTAGTTGAGAATATTACAATTTTCTGGTAGTAAATGGTGTATAGTTATCAGTCAGACTAAATATGAAAAGCCAGAAGTTCTTGCGTTTTATATGCGTACCAAAGAATACATGGGATTTCATGTTGTTTAAATAATTGACTAGTACATTTCCAGATTTGTATGGTTTTATACAAACTCAAAGTAGTCTGCTTCTGTATTTACTTAATAACAACATTATAATTGTAGAGAAAGGATATGGAGTAGGCTGAAGATATAATATAATATAATAGACGTTTCGTTTTGCAACCACATTTTGCATTGAAAGTTTCATATTGACAATGTACAATTTTTTAGTATGCATGCGTGTTTTTCACAACTTGTTATTTTTCTAAATTCAAAACAGTATAATATTCTGATGGAGGTTTTTTTTATTATGCAAAAAATTGTAAATTGAGAATCTTTTACATGGATTGAAATTCATTTATTATTTGTCTAATTCATGACTCAAATACTGAATATGATTGACTTATGATGTTTTCTAGATATTACACGTTTTTGCAAAACAGCCATATCAATTCATAATGGCATTTAACATGCTATAATATACTGTATACAGTCTGCGTCACATCTCAAGTTTATTAGGTAGCATCTTATATTTTGCGTAAAAATATGAAAAGTTTCATAGAAGGAGTCATCAATTTTGCAAGCCTTTTATACATGCATATCTGGAATAAAAAAACTCGCAGCACGGAGTAACACAAGTTTTTTAATCGTAATATTTTTAAACGCTATTAATAATGATGATGGTATCAAATCATTTAAGATGAGGCGGATTTTAGATAGATGTATATATATTCTGTATTCACTAATTTGATACATTTTTGTACATTGTGTATTATGTATTACGTACTTGCTTATTGCTTATGCTTCATGTGTGGTAAACGACGTCAACACCTTGTAAACAAGGCAAGGTTCCACAGTTTATAATACATACATGTATTCAATTTCAAAAGTTTAGATAACAGCTACAATTATTACAAAGTGTCATTGTAAAACTACAAGAAACAAGATGCAGTATTGATTTTTTGATAGATTTTTACATTCGAGATTCGAGTAGCATCTGGTCTTTATAATAGCAACAATACGTAAGTCATCATTTATCATTTAAACGTCATGTTTCATATGTACAGAAATTGGATAGAGTTGAAGCAAATCAAAGTAATGTTACATATTATGTCAAATTACAAATTACAAATTACTTTTTTGAACTTGTAAGGTTTTCCTTTTTGCTATTAGACATAATTTATATTGGAAATTTTTATCGATCCACTATCGAACACTATTTACTTTTTACTTTGATGGCAAACTGAAAAACCACAATATATCCAATATCCAATTGCCCATAACCTCGTCCTGAATGTTAAATGAGTACATTTAAAAAAAAAGTTCAAAATCTGTAAAAATAAAGGTAAAAATTACATAATATTTTATGTCTTATTTTATCTTTGGTTGGGCAAAAGATATAATTTGACTCACGAATAGAACAGAAAAATTTACATTTACACTGAAATGTAACGTTTACAATGGTTTTTACATTTCATCGGGTGTACCCCTAATGTCTAGTGCTTCGGATTTAGGAGGAAGTAGGATAAGAAAAAGTAGCCCAGCACAGTTTCACATCTTTTGTATTGTACACATTACACATGTGTAACATGTAACATGTACATATGCTCATTCAACAGGCTGCCAATATTACATGAAAGTTGTGTAGTATATTGTGTATTACCAGTGCGCTGTCTCTTTCTCTTTCTTCCCATCTCCGTCTCACGTATTTTCCTTTATTTCATGTTTTTTATATATATGCTTCCTATGCACTTAGGCACATACAGTTTACAGTGTTATGCGTTATATATTACATATAATATTTTCTTTCAGGCCAAACTGTCGTGTTGCTTCAGTCATCTATCATTTTCTACTTTTCCTTTTTTTTTTTGCACAGTCATTCATAACATGACTTTCTTTCCTTTTCCTTTCCCCTTTCTTTTTATGTTGCTCGAATCTCGGATTTTGAATCTGGAATTCTTATAACTCCAATACCTTGTGGTTTGTGTTTTGAGGTTAAATGATGATAAAAACACTTTTGCCACATGCTATCTTGTATTTTTGATTCCCAATTTTGTTATTTGTAACTTTTGTAAGACATGACTCGTTCATCATCTGGAACCTGGAACCAGAAACCTGGGACTGCATGCATATAAAATACAACATACTTATGCTTTCTCCATTGTACTGATTGAAAATTGAAAATGAACAGGATGAATACAACAGAAAATTTTGTAGTTAATTAATTACAGAGAACAATAGTAGAGATTGAACCTAGGGCTATTTAATATTGGCTATGTTCTATTTTAGTCATATTTATTCTCCCTACTTTAAAAGACATGCAGACCCATCCAAAAATTATCATTCCCTTGTCGTCATCCTTTAGTTAGGAATTAGGAAGCGAAAGACGAATATCGAATAGAATTCATTCCAGTTTTTGCCTCCAATTCTGCTGGTATCTGGTATCTCGTATGATATCGTATCCAGTATCCGCACTCCACACCCTCGAGACTCGAGAGTCGAGAGTCGAGAGTATCATATCATATAAAATGAAATCATCAAATGCACGAAGGGTAATAATAATCGTGTATGTATTGGGTATTGGCTATCTGCTATCTGGTATCTGGTGTCTCTAATATCGTGTGTCTGCTATATTTTCTATGATTTGATGATGGATTTTGGATTTTAGACTCAGACCATGTTGGAAATCCTATCATTGTTATTGAAATGCTGGTGAATTTACACCACTCAGTTTTATATATTATAAACTGGCACTGTGAGTTGTAAGTTGTAAGTAAGTTACGTCGAATGCGTGTGGTGTGTAGTGTATAAGCAGGAGAAATGCAATAAACATTTTGTCTCACTAGGTTTCTAGATTTCTAGATTTTGCCTCATCTTCGTTCACTTGCATTAGCAAAAGCTGGTAGAAATTATTTACAGTTTACATTCAGTACAAAGTGTAGTATTATATTCTTTGTACAGCTGGAGCTGGAAATGAAGAGGTAAGCTTCACGCGTTAACTTTCTATGCTTGAACATAGCATAGTCAATAGTACACATAATACGTAATGCCAATGCTCTGCCCTGATCAAACTCTTAAAATCTAATGGTCTACATGTATTTTATACATAGCTACAGTGAGAAGCAGTGGCTCACAAATTTATATAAATAGAATGACGATGACTAATACGAAAATTGGTATTCTTATTTGTTTGTAATGTGTGTAAAGTGTAAAAAGTAAACTGTCCCGACTAGATTTTTCTTGATCTTTGATCTTGAATCTTATGAATTATGGGACATGGAGCTAACAAATGACAACTGGCCGATGGAAATGTATACAACTGAAGAAGAAAGAAGAAAGGACAAGAGACAAGAGACGAAATGAAAAAAGTACTACATATACTGCTTTTCCTTTTTTTTTTGTTCTTCAATAAATCCCCAGCTAAATAAATATCAAACTTGAAATCAAAAATCATAACAGTCATAAAAATAGAGAAAAGGTCTCATGTCCTAAACATCCAATCCAGAATCCAGGGGACATGAGAACGGAGAATAAAAAAACATGGATATCTCCTCTTGAGATAAAAACTTATTATTTAGTTTGGTTACGTGATAGTTTATTTAAACTTTATATTTGGTAGCTGACAGTCCAGAGCTCAAAGTTCAAAGTACAAGTTTGTCGACAAAGACAGAGAGAGAGAGGTGATCCTATTATAATAAAGTAGATAGATACTTGGAACTTGGAATTGTGTGTGTGTGTGTGTGTGTGTTTGTGTGATGGTGGGGAACAGAAAACAGAAAAATAAATCAGGACAATGTTGACACACACAACGAACCAAGAGCGAAGAACCAAGTCAATATGCACAAAACACTTACATAAAAAGAGCATCAAGTTGGAACTTGGAAAGTTCCAGTTGCAAGTTTAATTTTTATTAGAGATTCCAAGACATTGTAAATTTAAAAGTTATTTACTGTCACCATCACCATCATCGTCAACATCATCATCATCATGGTTCATGCTGAAAAAGAAGGTACTCTACATTCTACATTCTACATTCAACACCAATACAGATATCCAACCTCGAAAAATATGAACAAGGAAATGTGCTTATGATGGTAAAAATCCTAGTAATATTCTACATTGTATAATATTTTGTACAGGACCTCACGGTCTCGAGTCTCCATCTCAATTTCAATTTGGATTTTGGATTTGTCTGTTGACTGTTGACTTGCGAGATGTGAGATTTGAGAGGTAAAGTTATAGTCTGAGTTCTGAGTGTTGGTTGTCGGTTGTCTGTGTTTACCTTCAATAAATAATGGAGAATGAAGAATGGAGGATGGAGAATGGAGATGGGACTGAGGATGTAGAATGTAGAGTTGATTGATATCGCTAAGACGAGACGTGATTTTGACACAAGTGAATGCATACTGTCACTACTGTGGCGTGTGAAGAAATAATGAAAACCAAGAAGAAGAAGAAGAAGAAGAAAGGGAGGGAGGACAAGTCAAACTCTAAACTCCAAACTAAAATCAGTCAGTCAACAATAACCAGCACAATCACGGCGGTCTGGCTTCTCATTCTTGATTCTTCCTTTCTGTCTACGATCATTTTCATCCCATTCTCTCTCTGTCTTGTGTCTTGTGTCTTTTGTCTTGTCTCCAGCAACTTTTAACACATCATCGTGTGTCTTGTGCTTTGTGCTCCTTACACTTACATTTAATGTATTTTTACCTCTCAAATGGAAAAGGAAGAAGGAAACTCGAACTGTATTATGCCATTTTCCCAATTTCCAATGAACGTATGACTCACAATTCACAATAAACTCTTTTCCATCATAATTTATCATACTCTAGCTGGATACTGGATAGAGAAAAAAACTAGTTAATCCGACCAAATGTTTAGGTACTCGTGTAGTTTTTTCTTTTCCTTTTCGTAAACTCTCTGATCTCTGAATCTATGATGCTGATGTTGGACATTGGGCATTGGGCATTGGGCATTTTGTCATCTGTATGTTCAATTCATCTCCTTCTTCTTTCTTCTAGTATTTATAAGTTCTATCGTCAATCGTCAATCGTCATGTTATGGTCATATCATATAATTTATATCCTATCCTATTTTCCTTATTGACTATTGACTGTTGACTATTTACCAAGTCACTTTTATCACCATATCAAAGCAAAGCAAAGAAGAGATTGAGAATTAAGAATCGAGAACTGAGAAGCTCCACATATCAAGTGTAATAGAATAAATAAAATTTGTTTATTTTCCTCTTGTCCATGTTTTTTCTTGGATTCTCCGATTCACCAATTATAGAATTCTCGAATCTCAAATGTCGAATCTCTTCATTCTACATGAATATAACGTCATGTGTACATATATTACATTAAAAATTAGAGTTTGCTCAGTTTTCCTCGTGGATGGATGAATATTGAAACGATGTAGACTGTACACTGTACACTGCACATCATGTAGATTATACATTATACATCATGTGTACATTGTCATAGTGATGGAAGGTCATGGAATGAAATGGAATCGGATGAGTCGAGCCGAGTTGAGTCGAGTCGAGTAGTGAGGAGTGTGATGAGTAAGTAGTGTGTAACAGTAGCCCAAGGGATTCTCATTTCTCCTATCTCCTATCTCGTATACTCTACAATCTACAGATATGCATTATATGATTCACCATGTTCTGTCTCCAGCACTTGACAATCCACAATCCACAATCCACACTCTACACTCCCTTTTCTATTCTCCACACTCCAGTCTCCGTATTTCATGCTCCATGCTCCATGCTCCATGCTCAATGCTCAAGTGTGTACATTTGTAAACATGTATGGATCCATATCTGTTTCTATGTGTAATTTAAGAGAGAGCGAGAGACAAACATACGCATCATCCAGAATCCAGAATCCAGATACTGGTATGTAAATAGAGAAGAGGAGAAGAGGAGAAGGAGAAATGAGAATGAGACAGCGACAGGCGGATTGAGTGAGTCCAATTATGTATGTAGGTGAAGTGTGTAGGATGCGATGGGACAGACAGGATGTATGGACTAATGTCTCTTCTCCGGCTCAAAGACACACACAGGCAGTGAGGCAGCTAGGCAGCCAAAGAGAGAGACAGAGACAGACACATGTACAAATGCATAAGCTGAATACACACGCTCTTGTGAAACTTGATGGCTGAGAGAACAGAGCAGAACAGACCAAAAAATACAGCAGAAAACAGAATAAAACAGGCAAACATTTCATCCAGAACCAGAACCAGAACTCACAGTCGTATTCGAATTGGAATTTGTGCTAGAGTCTAGAGTCTAGAGTCAGAGTGAGAGGACTTTTGAGTTGGCCAGCCAGCGGCATTATCACACAAGCGGGTGAGTAAAGGAAACCAAGAAGGAGAGAGATGAGGCACATTCCCCATACTCCAAACACCAAACTCCAAACACCAAACACCAAACAAAATACACAGACCAAACGGATAGATAGATATATAGATAGTTGGCTGACTGGATGGATGAATGGATGCGGATAGATTCACACTGCTCACTGCCTAGTTTCTATATTGAAGCAAACAACAAACATGTAAGTATCCGTACATCTGTGTTCTGTGTTGTGCTGTTTTCTGTTTCTGTTTTCTGGTTTGTGTACAGAGTAGAGAGTAGAGTTTACACGGAGCCAAAAAGGAAAAGGAGTTTTCCATCTCCATTCTCTCATATCTTCTGTCTGTATGTCAGTCTCCGTCTCCGTCTGTGTGGAAGTGATAGTAGTGACTCGGTGTTATTTACTCTATCCCATATCAGCAAACCGTACCTCCAAATCCAACTCCAACTCCAATTCTGTAATATTCCCTGTTTATGTACGACGTGCGATGGATATGATGTATGGTGTATGTTGTATGTTGTATGGTGTATGTGCAAGTGGATGGACCGAGTACAATGAGATTATTATTATTATTCTCTCTCTTTCTGTCTCTGTCTCTATCTCTGTCTCTGTCGCTGTCGCTGGTTGTGGGACACTCAGTTTTCCTCTCTTTGTCTGTCTCTAGTTTCTACCTCACCCACGATCATATGTACATAAGAGTGTTTTCCTCGCGCAACCAAACCAAGCCAAGCCAAACCAAACCAAACCACGCTCATATCCTTTCCTCACTCCCTATTCCATTCTATTCCATTCTCTTCTCCCTACTCTTTTATACTGTATATTTCATGTGGGCCTCTCTCTATAAGGATTCCTTGTAACTTCATACTCCATACTCCATACCACTCCAAAGCAAACCAAACTCTGTCCTCTGCTTCTTCCTTTGCTCTGTTTTCCTGTACTGCAAAGAGTATACTGCATACTACTCTTCTTGCTCTTTCTGTTGTTCTTACTCCAGCTCCTGCTCTGCCTTTATCCTCCACAAACTTTCTCAACCAACTTGGCTGCCGCAAAAAAAGTCCTTGCCCGGCTCTGGTTCGACTTACTCGAGTTGGAGTTTGAGTTTAACTGTAGTGTGTAGTGTGTTGCTCTACATACGCCGGATACACTTAGGACGTAGCAACATATTGGTCTTTGGTCGGATCTGGTCTGGTTCAGTTGATGCGGTATACGGTATACGGTATACGCGACTCTAGATGCTAGACTGTAGAATCTAGAATCTAGACTCGAAACTCTCTCCACGCTCTGGCTGTCTACTGTTTTTCTGGTTCTGGTTCTGGTTTCTGTTCAACGCTCCTGCCTGCCTGCCTGCCACACTGACTCCTCTCGCTGCTCTCACTCTATCCAATCTTGCTACAGGCCGTCCCGCTCATTCCAGTCTCTTCCTCTTCCATGAGCACACACTCCTACTCCTTCTCCACGCTCACATTCAGAACCAACATTAGCTTCAGAAACACTCCGAGTCGGAGCCAGATACAGATCCACGCCAGCTGTAGCTTTGACAACTGACCATTGCCCATTGACAATTGGCAATTGAGCCATCCTCCAATTTTACTTTCACTGGATAAAAGTATAAAACCAGCAGCTGTAATATTTTTTATATCGTAGAGTTTTAAATATAATAAAGTGTATAAAAACTACATGGATTTGACTGTTTGATTGAAGAGTGAATGATTGGATCAAATTCTTTCCAGTGCATTAATAAGTTGCAAGTTTAAATATCACTGGTGATTTGTCCGACTTTTGGAGTCGGATACAGAATACAGAATACAGAATACAGAGTAAAAGGTACAAAGTAGGAGAAAAATAGAAAATAGGAAATATACAATACAAAATCCTCAAAGCTCTAGCTCTAGACTCTAGAGGAGGAAGAAGAAGAGCTCGACTTTTGCATTGTGTTCAGTGTTCAGTGTTCAGTGTTCAGTGTTCGGTGTGTAACAAGTGTTTGTACTGTCAGTCTAAGCCATTCCACTACATTATGCTCAGCCATCTGTGAAACAAGGTTAGACACCATCACTCCAACTCCAAATCTAAGACTTCAACTTGCACACTGTACACTGTACGTCCTGCTTTGCGCTTTGTGCATGCCTGAATATACAAATCTATATCCATTTGCCTAGCTGCAGTGTATATTGTATATTGTAGTTGACACGGTGCGTTTAAATCTTGTGAATGTACGAATAACATCTAGAATCTAGAATCTAGAATCTAGAATCTACATCAATGTCTTGTGTCTTGTGTTGTGGCGGTGAATCTTTTAGACATCTTGTTCTTATTCTTCTCTCTAGAGTAAATACATGACACATCATACAGAATACGGAATACGTCATACATCATACGCCGCTCAGAATATAAACAATAAAGAGCACACAGCTCCATTCACAACCTACAAAATATATTACAATTCCGCTTCCTTTCCTCTTTTAACCGTGTTTCACTCTAGACTCTAGACTCGAGGCTCAAGGGACGGTTGGAAATTGCGACGGATTTCTTCTCCTTTAAAAATCTACTTGGATGTCTAATGTCTATATAATATACAAATATACAAGTGTCACTCTTTTACACAACCTGTGCATAATAATTGACAACTGACACTTGACAGTGAATGTATAAATATTTTGATTTTTGATTTTTCATCTCATCTATATACATACTGGATTAAAAAACACGTGCTTCAACTTGTGTATCTAGAATCTAGAATTTGTGCACATTTTACATTATAAATGACAAATTTAGCACCTCCTGATTGTCTTGTGTAGAGTCTACAGTCTACAGTCTACAGTGTAGTGTATACAGTATACAGATAACTGAGTGTCTGGTCTAATTCAAAAGTCACTCGGAAAATATGCAAGTATGCGGAAAAAATAATCGTAAATCGTAAGACAAAGCCAATTTGAATCAGTAGGAAGGAAAACCGAGGACAAAACCAAAACCAAAGACCAAAAGTGTGTAAGTGAGTGAGTGAACGGTAGAGTTGCATAAATCAGTGAAAAGAGTATGTACCAATGTACCATGTACAAGGAAAATAAATGAGAGCCGAGTAAAGGCGAAGAGGAAGATTATTTCTTGTGTGACTCGGAACGAAGAATCCAGAATCCAGAATCCAGAACCGAGAATCCAGAATCTAGAATCTAGAATCAAGACAAGAACTATACCGAGTACAGAGAGAGACGTTCACCACGGTGTTCTCTTGCTAATGCTCTGAGGTTTTTGATGTGAGATGTGAGAGCGTCTTCTCCATCTTTTACTTGTTTTCCCCAGCTATCTTTTACCCGGAATCTGCGTCTACCGTCTACCGTCTACTGTCTACTGTCTATAATCCATACAGAAGAGAAGAGAGAAGAGAGCAGAGAGCAGAGCAGCCGAGTACAGCAGTAGTCAAGTAATGGACTAAGTGGCAACTGGAGATTGAAACATCAACGACCCTTTCGGCCCCCAGCTCATCACTAAGAACCACGACCGAGTCATATACAGATAGACAGCCTCTGCTCCTCCAATATCGCCCATCTCCTATCTTGTACATTGTACATGCGTCCAATCTCATTCCTTGCAACTTGCAGTATCACTGTACACTGTACACTCGAAATTCTACATGCAGATTAAATCCTTTTTATACTCGTGAAATCTAAATGTACATGGAAATCCGAATTTTATGTATACCAATATACGCCTGCACTTGACATAAATGAACGTGAACGTAAATGAACTCGGAGAATCTATTACAAAAAAGGAACGAAAGAATAATATAAATAAATAATGATACAGCCCTCATAATAAAAAATACCGAGTAAAACCCAAAACCAAAACCAATATCCATACACAGAATAGAGATATCATAAATCCCTCCAACTTTTTCACTACCATCTTTTGATGCTCTGATTTTTTATTTTTTATTTTTCATGTTCTGCTAATGATAAAAACAGAAGGGAGTCAAAGATAAAGGGAAAACTTTGAAATCTTTCCACACTAAACGTCTACGGATAATTCCTACTCGTTTTTCACCAAAAATACATAGAAAATATGGAACGAGCTCGAAGATCACGGGACGCAAGTTCCCGCTATTCCATCGACACTCTTTTGACTGGAGTGAACAGCAGCAGCTCTCATTCCAATGCGGATTTGCATACGCATACAAAGTCTGCTCCGGATTGTAACAATAGTGGCAATAGCCTTTCAACTCTAGACAAAGAGAAAGAGAAAGAGAAAGAGGGACGAACGGGGAAAGGGAAGCACGGAAGTGGGAACAAGAGGAAACAGACGGAAGGCAATTGTTCATCCTCAACCTCAGCCTCTCCAGCTTTCGACAATACCACAACCATTTCATCCACTCAATTAACCAATCAAGATAACAATTCCAACACGAGCACTCCTATCATTTCCAGTTCCAGTTCTGGTTCTGGTTCTGGTTCCAGTGGTCAAAACCAGAACCAGAAGCAAACTGGAGTCAAGAGAAGAGCGGCGAGTCCGCTAAAACACAGCACTCAGGCTAAACATTCATCTTCAGTCAATCTCATCTCTAGTACTAATTCCAGTCCCAATCTAAATACAAATACAAATACAAATGTGAATACAAATGTGAATGTGAATGGAGCACCCAATAAAATGTCGAGGAAGCGGATGATTGAGGTGTTTCAGCCCTGGGTCCTCCAAACTTACGGAGACTCTGCAAAGACCAAAACAATCACCAAGAAAAAATATGCGAGGATTGTGAAAACTCTGAGAGGAGAGGAAATAAATAATGCGGAAAATTCCAAATTTCGATTTTGGGTGAAAGCCAAAGGCTTTTGTATTGGTGGACCTCCAGGTCATTCCAATTGTCACTTGGATGTCAATTCCAACTCCAATACCAATACCAGTACCAACTTTAAAGATGACTCATATTCATCCAATGAACCCGTTTCCGAGCCGGAGCCGGATCTCTACGTCCCAACTACTGTCAAGGTACTGGCATTCATTTTCAATATTTTTACGTAGCTTTGCAGCAATAATAATAATTAATAATTAAAAGCATTCATCATTCATCATTCATCCTAAATCCTAGCGTCAGACTTGAGACTTGAGCATAATTTTATTGAAAAAAATGGAGAAAAACGGCTAATATCATATCATATTCCAAATACTGTAATTTGCTTTTTATATCAAGAAGAGGAAATCCTTTAGAACATGAAGCGAGAGCTTTGAGCTTTCGATATTTTTTTGGAGCATGTGGAACTGAGCATTGAAAATTTATTATGGAGAGTTTAGAGTTTGGGTTTTTGAGGAGCGAGAGTGTGTCAAGTCAAAAGTCAAGTAACAAAGTGGACTCGAATTTCACACCTCGATCCAATGTGTTTTATAGTTTTGTCTTGAGTCTTGAGTCTTGAGTCTTGACTCTTGACTTTTGGCTTTTGGCTTTTGAGTATTGAGTCTTGCGTCTTGGCGTCTTTCAATCCTTCGTGATTCCACAAGTAAAGAGAGAGAGAGAGAATTTTTTGCTTTTCCATGTCGGTTCTCGGTACTTGGATCTAGGTTGTTGGTGTTAGTTGTCGTTTTCGTTTCTGGTTTGGGTGCGTGTGGATTGTGGATATAGGAAGTAGAGTAGTGTAGAGTGTAGAGTGTCGAATGGAGACTTGCGTTACATATGTAGCTGCACGTGGAAGGTTGTGGGGCATTTTATGCTTCTTCTAATGGTGCACTGCACACTGCACTGCAATGGATCTAACATTGCATTACATTCCCTTGTACAGTGTACAGTGTACAGCATAGGATATAAAATGTGTAACGTATATTGGAACTTGGAACTGCGTCTACATTCTACATCTATTCACGATTGGAGTTTGAGTTTGAAATTGAGGTGGATTGGATTCGGAGGAGGTTTAAATGAGCTCCCTCAAGTTGCAAAGAGACACAAGTCTCGCTCTTGATCCTCTGCTGAATGCTGTGTATGGTGTATGGTGTATGGTGTATGTTGGATGTTATGTGTTTTCCCTTCTTGTTTGTCACTCGGAGGGACTGAGCTAAACTTGATCGAGGCACGTAAAATGAAATCAAATTGACACTGGATATGGGACAAGAGTCGAGTCTAGAGTCTAGAGTATGGAGCATGGAGCATGGAGCATGGAGTAGAATTCCCCCTGCGGGCCTCTAACAAACTCAACTCAACTCACATCCTCCTCCCTTCTCCCTCTATCCTCCGTCTTCCGTCTTTATCCATATTCACATTCACCACGAACCACACTACAAACTACACAGTACATACTCTAGATTCTAGATTCTAGATGCTAGATGCTACATATTACATTTACTCCCGCATCAACCATCAACACACTCCTAAATCCGAGTCACACTCAATTTTTCTGCCGTATCTCCTACCTCCTCACACTTGCATCTTTTTCTCAGTTTAAATCTGCTCTTTACATCTCATGCTTGATGCTGACCTTAGAGTACTTAGAGTAAGTCCTTAAGTGCACTATCTAAAATGTGAACTTCTCCCTTGATTTTGGATTCTGGATTCTGGATTCTGGACACATTTCATTACGAGTTTGCGAGACAAACGGACAAGGAGGAACATATATTGCAGAAAATATAACTGTTTTTGTAGCACCAGCTCAGCTCAGTTCAGCCCAGGGTTGTTGATTCATACAGCATTTAGAGACATGGAGGATGGAGAAATGAGGATGAGTGTAGAATGTAGAAAGAGGAGGAAGAGGATCTTTTATACATCCATCTATTATCTATATACAATTATATATCCAGTATCGAGTATCCAATATCCAGAACGTGCGACACGATGAGAGAAACTGGGAAATGGGAATGAGAATATTGCTTTTCCTCTCATTACTACGACTAACGTCCAGTTGTTCCAGTTGTTTTCAGTTTTGAGTTACCCTTTTCTCTTCGCAAAGTAGAGCAGAGAGCAACAATAACAGTAATAATGACAATGAGTGGAGGAGAAATAGAAATAGAAATAGAGAGAGAGAGCGAGAGAGTCCACCCGGCCAAGCCAGAGGTTTATATTTATAAATGTACATGTCACATTGTCACATGGCCACACAATATGGAGTATGAACTATGGACAGTGGACAGACATCTCATCTCATCCAATATCAGTATCACCGATCCACGTGGACCTCAAGCTCTCCACCGTCCACCATTAGCTGTACAATCTGTAACTATTTGTACATGTGTGGGTGAAAATGAAGAGCAAAGACGAACATGTTCAGAAGCCTTGTGCCTTGAGTACTGAGTCTAGAGTATTGAGTATTGAGCCGTGGCTCAACTGTAATTCTATCCGTCCAACTTCCAAAGTCCAACATCCAACTGTCTCATCATTTTAAGAGACAGTAAGAGCATATGGTACATCTTTCTCTAGCATTCTAGTCACTGGTCACACGCGCATCATTTTTTCACTCCATCTCCGCACCATTATACCAAAAGACAAGAAGAGGAGAGAAATAAAAATGAATGAATGACAAAATGAGTTTTATATTTTCATCTGTAGAGCTAAAGCAAGAATATTCAATTTTCTGTAAGTATTTTTGTATTTTTTCTTTCTTTTGTAAACCTGAATCGGGGTCAAAATCGGAATCGGAATCGGAATAAAATTGGAGTTGGAGATGGAATGCAAGTTATTGACCAATATAGTGATAGGTGATGGGTGATGGGTTTTGGGTGATGGCAATGTGTGGAATGTAGAATTAATGTTGATACTAATTGGTGTGGCCACGTCATGCCAGACGCGAATGAGATACAAAATAGAAAATAGAAAATACAAAAGAAACAGAGAGAGATTGAGGAAATGTAAGGGAAGGAATAATAGATAATAGGAAAATGTTTGGAAAGGGGAGATTTCTTTCATCTCTCTCCTTCTCTTCGGAGGGAACACGTGGCTGTGGACATCGTGGCATTGAGCTTGCTTCACTCACTTCCTCACTTTCTCACTTTTCCAGTTCCAGTTTGGCTGGTGGACTTTGAGATGAGATGAAAATACAAAGTACAAAATACGAAATACGCATCTGCATTCGTGTCTGTATCTATGTCTGTGTAGACGGACGGATGTTTTTCTATGTGGTGTCGGTGTGCGGTTTAGAGAGAGGAGCGAGATATATCTCTGTACTCTGTACTCTGTACTCTGTACTTGATCCATTTGACACTATGTGCAATGTGCAGCATGGGTGATATTCGGTGTGGTTGTGTGTATGAGAGACAGACAGTCAGAGAGAAGGAGTAAGGAATCGGGGATAAGGTAACATGATGTGTTTCTGGTTCTGGTCCTGGTTGCGAGTCTTGGGTCATTATGGATGACTCGGGGTTACTTTCCTCTCTCCACCGTTGTTTTGCTCCTGGAATACCAGAATAGCAATAGGAATAGCTCGCTCCTTCTCCAGCACTCATGCTCATCCTCTTCTTGTCTAGTGTTCTAGTGTTTTGGTGTGGTGTTTCGTTGGTTCTGGTTGTGGTACGTGACTGCATAAGCGCAGAGTGGAAGACGGTTGTAGCAATGCGGATCGCACTCCAATCTCCAATGCAACGTAATCCGAATGCCTCGGTCTGTTTTCTGTTTTCTGTTGGGTCTTGTTGAGTGTTGTGTGTTGTTGGTCTTTGGTCTTTGGTTTGGTTTGGTTTGGGAGTTGGAAGGTGGGTGGTGGTGGTGGTGGTGGGTAATCTGGAAGCAAAGTGAAGAGTGAGTGTAATGTAATGTAATGCATGAGCATGAGTGGGAATCACGCTTCTCTGCCTCCTCCGCGTTTTCCTTTTCCTCTCTCCGCTTATATAAACAGTGAACAGTGAACATGCACGTATATAAAAGTGGATTCTAATGCGATACAGGAACGAAAGAATGCGTGTGTGTGTGTGTGTATGTGGTTGCTTCCATGTTCCATGCTCTGTCTTCTCTGTGTGCATGTGGATTGTGGATACAAGTGGTGGTGCTGTGTTGTGCTAAGGACAGAGGAAAAGGAAATAGCAACACTTTTCCTCCTTCTCCCTTCTCCTCCAAACTCCAAACTCCAAACTTGGAGCTTTGGAGCACCAAAAAAGGGAGAAAAAAGAAGGAAGGAGAAGAAAGAGAAATGGAGATGGAGATGGAAAGAAATAAAGACGGATGGAATGACATGGACCTCGGTTGCTGGTTCTGGTTCTGGTTCTGGTTGCTAGACTTGTAGATATGTGTGCATTGTGCATGTATCTCGGATGATGGTAGAGGAGTGGTCGAGACTTGATACTAGAGACTCGAGCCTCAAGAGCACGAAAAACGAGATAGAAAGAGAAAAAAAGATAGCAACCAGCCACACA
This sequence comes from Sminthurinus aureus, assembly GCA_034698265.1. Classification (NCBI taxonomy): domain Eukaryota; kingdom Metazoa; phylum Arthropoda; class Collembola; order Symphypleona; family Katiannidae; genus Sminthurinus; species Sminthurinus aureus. The sequence continues at coordinate 18,206 of JAQGBH010002730.1, forward strand.
CTCCCGAATCAAATTTAGAACTCTTCTTCTTCTTCTTCTTTTGGGTTCTCCATTTCTTTTTCCTTTCAGCCAGCCCTGCTCTTTGTCCGTTCCACGTTCCATGTTCCATGTTCCATGTGGACACACGGTATACGAAGGGAGTACGGGGAATGTCCGCCTAACCTCTCGTGACACATCCGTCCAGTTATTTCCATTTGGGTTGCCAGACCACCACAGCGCGAGCCACGTCACTTCCACTCTTCCTCTCCCTCTCCCTCTCCCTCCTTTCTCTCTCTCTCTCCAGATCCACTCTACAAAAGACTTGCAGAATCTGGCATCTAAAAACAAGACACTGGACAGTGGGCACTGGATCCTCGATACTCGATACTCAATAGTGGAGAGTAGACTCTGCTAAATAATAATATACCTTTCTAGAAAAAAGAAGAATGACAAAAACAAACCAGAAGCAGGTTCATCTGGATCCGGATCGGAATTCGAATTGAAATCTCTCTACAGTATTTACATGATCATCCACTCCAAAATAGTTATAGAATGGAACAAGTGGAAGAGAAGAGTTTAAAAAGGAAATACTTGGAACTGCAAAAGCGTTGTAAACATTTGGGTTGAGGATCGAGCATTGAGCAGGTGTAGCGATGATCACCAGAGCAGAGCAGAGCAAAGTATTAGGCAGGTGGACAAGATGATTATCATCATCCTCATCCTCCGGCTCAAAACTCAAACCAGGCCCAGTTTCAGCTTCAGAATAAGCATCATCAAGTACATTGTACATTATGCAGCGAGATAAATATGATAAATGTAAAAATTATTTAAGGCAGTGGATTAAATGATGATGTTGTCTCTTGACTCTTGACTTGTTCAATGTTGATAGTTGATAATATGAGAGTACGTACCATTTACCATTTTTTATTTTCTATTTACCATGTATTACAAGTTACAAGCCATCCCATAACACATCAGACATCAGTGACAACAACAACAACAATGAAAAGTGTCGAGTAGTACTTGTGCTCTTACTTTTGTACACGGAGAGACATGTATTTACTCTTGTCATGGACAGTAAACGTAGATGCATAAATGTATGAGCCTTTGTCCTTTGTCCTTTGTAGGTTGTAGCGTTAAGAGTGTAGAGTGTAGAGTGAGAGTTTAGAGTTTAGAGTGAGCAGAGATGAGCAGGCAGAGTAAACTAAAGTACAATAATGTAATGTGATGCAAAGCCATGTAGTTGTAGTGATGCCGATGACGTTGGTGATGATGATGATGACACACGGTGAATGTTGAATGTAGAATGTTGAATTGCGGAAACCCCACACCCTCTCTCATTTTTCTCTTTCTTTCCACTGCACATTCTACATTCTACATTCTACATTCTATAGACAGTGTACAGTGTACACTGGGCGATGGTATGCATGACTAGAATGGCGTAACAAATCAAAGCAAGGGACTGCTGAATGGAGGTGCTTCAAAAACTATTTGTGTATTGTGCTGGATTGTATTGTGTATTGTGTGTGGCGAGGCAGGTCGGTTTTATGATATGATGGGACGGGAGTGTAGAGTGTACCGTAAACCGTAAACCGTAACAACAGCAACAGCAATAGCAGTGATAGTGGGAGTGGGAGTAGAGCACAACGAACATCATAAGTGTAGACAGGAGTAGAGAGCATTCTAGATTCTACTCGATTCAAGTATTCAAGTAGGCAGCAGGAGGAGGCAATTTGGCGTAATATCCCAAAGCTTTTTACTTCCGATAGCCAACCAACTCACACTGCACGCTACAAATACTCACTGCTCACTCACTCACTCACTCACTCGCTGCTCCTTTTATTCCCCTCTTTTTACTTGGTGTTAGTGCCGGTTCTCCTTCTGGTACTGGTACTGGTACGGCTTTGATATTGTGGTATTGGTACACTCTACACTCACATTATTCCATCCATTTCATTTCATACTGCAACCAAACCAAACCAGACCAAACAGTTCCAGACATGCAGACTATTTCATATGTGATATGTGATGTCATGTGTGGCCGAGCCATGTCTGTACACTGTACAATACACCATGTACATATTACATATTACACATTGCATACCATCAACTCGAGCTCTTCTCCTCTCGCTTCCTCTCGCTATTCATCCCCTTATCACAATCATCCTTCTTTCTTTTCCTCTCTCATTCAAGATTATCATTAAATGGCATCCATTCAATCTCTCTCGTCTTTCTAGCTCATTCGCCCTCTCCCTCTTTCCGGTTTCTTGGTATTATACCAAAAAAAGTAGATTGTGGTTTCCCCATTGGTATCAAGTATACAAGTACACAGACCCAACCAAACAAACCAGACCAGACGATTTTATATGCTGGAGACTGAATACTGGAGACTGGATAGATGAAAGAGAAACGAGAAAAAGTAAAGTGAATATGTGTTTTGTGTTTCTTGTTTGGCTATGTCAAAGTTCATATGTACGTGGTTTGTGCGAGATGCTTAGCCACCAACTGTGTGACATGACACTTGTTCATCACAATCTACAGAATCCTTTTCCGCTTTCTCATCCACATCCCGTTCACATTTTCCCTCTTCTCAATTCATCCACTCTTCACTCTTCACTCCTACATCTACACTGTACATTGTACACAAGGAACATTGAGGACAAGAAAAGTGGCTTGACTCTTTTTCTCTCTTGCTCAGTTAACTTAAGTTAACAAGAGTTGACTCTCCCATTGGCTTTGTCCCATCATTTTCTTTCATTTTCATTTTCCATGCAGCATGTACCAATTTCTAGATTTCTGTTGAATAAAGAAGTCTAGAGTCTAGAGTCTAGAGTCTAGAATGTAGAAAATGAAATGATACAAAATGAAAGAGAATAACAAAATATACAAGTGACGGGAAGAGGGAAGAGCGGCTCCAGATTATCCGAATACATGTAAAACACTTTGAGAGAATACAAAGAGAGAAGAAGAGAAAGAGAGAAGGAGATAGGAAATGGAAGCTGGGAAATGGAGAGTCACGAGTAATTCACGAGTCTAGAAACTAGAAACTAGAAACTGGAGTCTATGCTCCAGCAAAGAGTTTATGAGATGGCAGATCAAGTCAAGTCACACAGAAACAGAGAGAGAGAGAGACAAAAGACGGAGGAGGGGACGGAATTCATCGAGGCGAACGAGTCCGTATCAAAAGTAGTACAAGTATTTGAGGAGCATGAGCATGAATACGAGTGCGAGTATGAGTATGAGTATGAGGATCGAGGATCGAGGAGGTACACACACAATCATATACAATCTACAATATACACGAGTGAGTGTCTGTAGTCTGTAACATTTTTTTCAACAAATGGACTTGTTTTTTTCTTCCTTTCCGTCTCCGTCTTTCTTTCCATCTTGCTCAGTTTTGAGTTTTGATGCTTGTCTTCTTCTTCTTCTTCGTCATCTCATCTCATCTCATCTCAACTCAACTCATCGTTGTCGCTTGCTCTTGGTGTGTGTGTTCATGTTCATCCTGTTGGCTGGTTCTGGTTCTGGCTTTGAATCTAGAATCTAGAATCTAGAATCTAGCTGGCTCGTCGGTTGGTTGGATTGGATGGTTTGGTTTGGTTTGTTGTTGGTCTCGGTTCTGCTTGGTGCATCTTTGGCAGGAAACACACTTCACATTCAACATGGAAAAACTCCCGAGTTTCTCTCGCTCATTCCCTCACTTGCGTATGTACACTGCACACGTGTGCTGTCTCTGTCTCTGTTTCTGTCTTGCTCTGTGTGTACTTGTGCGTACATGTTCAATGCTCCATGCTCCATGCTCACGTATGCTCCTCTTCTTCTGTTTCTGTTTCTCCTTCTCCTCCGTTTTCACGTATGAAATGATAGAATGTGAGGGATGGTGGAATTGGTGTATAGGTGCAAGTGAAGAGAACAGGTGGTACTCGCCATTCTCTTCTCTCTGCTTCTCTTGTGTTGCTCAATCCTCGATTCTCGATTCTCCATTTCGTTCTCTTTCATCCCGCTTACACAGCCTTTCATTGCATTACATCCCACATCCCACATCGCACATCGCATCATATCGCATCAGTCACGCACCCAAAACACAAACACAAATACAAATGCAACCAACAATACATAACAGCTCAGCTTTAGAACCTCTGTCCAAATTGAATTGAATTCAAATTTCGGCTTGGAGTTGCAGTCACCAGTCACCAGATTCCAGATTCCAGATTCTAGATTCCAGACGGCCGGTACATTTTATTTCATTTTGCATTCCATTCCACCATTTTCCTGGTGAAACTGACTCTGACTCTGATAATAATAATAATGAGAATGGGAATGGGAAGTTGTTTCACTTTGCTACTCTTTATCAGTTCAGTTCAGTTCAGTGTCACAAAAGCTAATTGAATTGAATTAACAAAAATGCTTTTACTCTGTACACTGCCCTCGCTTTGTTTTTACTTTTTACGCTCATGTTTAGAGTTTAGACTTGTACAAAGCAGAAACTTGTCTGCCGTCATTTGTCTTGCCTTGTTGAATTTTGGAACGGATCAACTTGTGCGTCTGTTTGTGCTTGCTCCAGCTTCAACAACAGCTTGAAATAAAGTGACTAGATGACTAGATGACTAGATAATAGATACTAGACACTAGACTCACATGGGACGTTTTTCACATGTCCAACCCGGATCCGGCTGAAACTTGGTACACTTATTCCTCTACCCATATGTACTT
>JAQGBH010002731.1:0-22888 GCA_034698265.1 Sminthurinus aureus
CCTAACAAAAAATATTCAAACATTCGCCATTTGCTTATTTGTTGACCAAATTAAGGAACCCTTACCATTCTAGAACCACAAAGAGTTATATTTGTATTAATTGTACTTGTTTTGATTCTTAATACCGATTTGGACCCGGAAACCGGGCATTTATACTTTGATACCCGGGTATTTTTCAAAATACCCGCCAAATGAGTTTTTTAAATATGCATGTCAAAGACCATGCGATTGCCGTTCAGAAATGGTGACTTGCATGGAAATTGGTTTCTCCAGTCCTGAGAACCAGAAAAAAACGTTTTTCAAGTTTAGAAAACATACGTGACCTTTGACCTCGAATGGCACCGTCTAAACGTTCACCGATTTTGCTGAAATTTTGCAGGTATTATCTACGCAGGTGTAGGTAACTATAGAGCTATCAGCCCGAAAGATTCCACCAACTTTAATTTTTTTGGGCCACCCTAACAAACATCCATTGTTGTTAAGTTGCATTACTCATGTGAATATAATACAATATAATAAGGATTATGCCTATAGGCATAAAAATAGCGTGTATTTACTTCAATTTCTGTTTTCGGTGGATGCAGTATCTACATACTTTCTCTTTCTCATGTATACATGGTAATAAGTAATAAATAAAGTTTTTTCTTTCTTATGGTTGCATCTAATATGTTAGTTACGTACCGTCATATACGTATTTTTTTGGTATTCAAAACATCTCATGTCTTACATTTCGCAAGTAAATGTTCGTCAAAACTAAGAATATCAATGGTATAGTGCCTATGGATAGGTTCAAAATTGATTTGTCTTACTTAGTTTTGATCAATTTTTAAATTTATGTTGTTATTGAAATTTTTGGGGATTTAAATTAAACAGGCTGTCTTTGCATCTTGGATTCCGGGTATGGGTTTGCTTCTTGTTCTTTTCTTTTACTTCACAAAATATGTTTACCTGTAAATATTTTATTCAAAGGGAATTCAATAAGAAAGTACTTGTATTCAATGTAGAACGAAAAGAGGAGTTTTTTTCAGTATGTTATACCATTCGAAATAATCGTAGTGAAACATGTACTCATTGAATTCCTGTATGTACTATAGTTCTTAAACATATAGAGATATGGTATTTTAATTGAACTTTGGATTTTTTTAATTCAATTCATTAAAAAGAGATTACTGAAATTGTGGGCAACCGCCCAAAATATGCCGGTTCGTTGCCTAAAGTTCGTGGACGCAGGTTAGACGCAAGAATCGTTTGTTGTTAGAAAAAATGCAACGAGAAAAATGAATTTTTTTTCGGTTTACCGTTTTTTTGTGTGAAAAATATAAAAAAGGATCTGATAAATAGAAATATACATACAATAGATATCTAAATAATAAAAAGGTAGGTAGAATGATGAAAAATAAATAAACAGTACGTATAATGTTCATAACATAATGTTATCCAATTAGAGAATACATATTATGATAACATTCAACACAATATTTTTGTGCATTTAATGATATGCAAAAAAGGAAACTATATGCGAACAAATCTTATATTACGCAAAAATCTCAATTCATAAAAATCCATTTACATTTACTTTATTCCATTCCCCTGCCATAATATACTTACTTACCTCTTTTCACAATCAGTTTCATTTAACATTTGCTGTTTAACCAAATTACAGACATATACTACTATTTAATTTAAAAAACTGTATGAATTTTAATCGCTCTGCCTATATGCTGTAGTTTTATTGAATTTTGTATGAAATTTGGCGAATACCATATATAAAAAATAAATGTAGAAAAGCAGAATATAATATTATTATCTACATAGTTCTTCCTATTCAGTAGATAATGTTTAATTTATTATTGAACGTAAAAGTTATTGTTATTTCTGTTTCTTATTAATTATATTATGGCATATTATCATGTATGACTAAACGCTAACTTTGGGCTACACTTTCTCTCTGGCACTGCATTTTACAATTAGAAGCTGAATCATAATTTGAAGCTTTTGTGTCTGTATACTTTGGAAGTTCGGGCGTATGTATGCACCCACAAAAGTGAAAGGGGTTTTTTCTCATTCCACTTTGAGTTTAAATAACAGCACATTGAACGATATTTAGCACTGGTTCATTATATTTGAACCTGAGTTAGCGTTTGGTTATATATGATATGTGGTAAAAATATCCCAATTGACAAATCTTCCTGTATTACTATTATAGCGATTGAAACCTTTAGATCATAATTCAGTTCTTCAATTATTGGTAGATGCTCCCTTGTAGTTGACTTTTCAACAGTTGGTTCTGTTTTTAACAATAATTATAATTACTATGATAAATTATTAATATATTTTGTTAACTATTCGAATTTCTTTTTCCCCAAAGAAAGTACATACTAAAATGTCTGATGTGTCCCATTTCTATGTACACACATACATGTCTTTGTTATTAAATTTGTAATCGAGTTCGAATGTATGACTGTATATTATATTATTATTATACCTTCAATTTAGTTTATTATCTATTTCATGTTTTTCATTTGAATTTGATTGCTCGATATTAACAGTGTTGAATTATTAGCATTTTTAGCATCAGTAACTCAATGAGATACATATTTCAATGTGTACATATATTATTATGTAAATATAGCAGTCCGGTTTTCGTTACTAAGTTAAACTAATTAATATTACTATTTAGTATTCGAACGTTTCAACTGCCCTGGTTTTCTGTTCTGCTAATATATTATTATAATATTCTTTTTTTTACAGTAAACAGTGTACATACTTTTGAGTTTTCAGTTATTCTTTTATACCGAATTCTGTTGAGCTTTGAGAGAACCAACAGGTGAGACAATTTTGTCCTTACAAAAGTGAAAGTTTACTACTTTTCGTGTAACTTGCAAGAAAGTGAAGAAAACTGCAGTTATAAAGTGTTTTTGCGTTCATAATAGACAAGGAGTAAAGTTTGTAATTTTAAACTTACCATTAATTTGGGTTTCGTTCTCTTCATCAGTATTTGGAAAGCGAGACAGATATATGGTTATAATGAACAAAATGCTAATGTACATATTTTTGTATACACACAAGAGTGCATACATTAAAACCACTGCAATATAAAAGTATATATAGGAACCACCGTATTTCACCAAATAATACCCCACCTGCAAATAATTCCCCACCTTCAAATAGTGCCCCGGTACTCACGAAATGATTCAAATAATTCCCCATGGGCAGTTATTTGAGATCGGGGCTGAGTGAGACAAATTCCCTATCACTTTGTGTGTGCGTACATACGTCGCACTCTTTATCTTCATTGCATATAAAAGATTCCTATTAACTCCCCAGCTGCAAATAGTGCCCCAGTACCCAACAAATGATTCAAATAACTCCCCAGGGGTATTATTTGGTGAAATACGGTAAATAAATTCATTCATTAAACATTAAACGCTTAATAAGTATATACATGTTATGGTACAGCATGACAAATTTCTAAGAATTCAAACAGCATCAGAAAAATTATCATAATGAAAATCATGGTTTTAGCAAATTCATGAAAACTGACTACTAAGTAAAATATTCTGCACAAAAGACGTTTATTACTCTGGGTTTCATAGATCATAGATGTAAATAAAAACTGATTGAATTTAGAAGTAGTTTTTGCAGAAAAGGTGTGTACAATAGTAATGTAAAATTCTATCCTCGTACATCTAAATATGTACTTGAGTATGTGTTTTAAGAAGTATCACATATCATTCTAAAAATATAATACATTGACTTGTTTTGGTATCGTGGTTTGTAAATTCTTATCCAGTTTGATACAACTAGTGACTATTAGTGACTACCCTTTGTACTGCATGCTTCTAGTAAAACTTAGAGTAATCATATAATATTCAATATAATAATATTATAAAAGCATGTTCTATTGTAAGTTTCTTAACAAGCAAATCTTTTACTCACATCACATTTGTCAAAGGAATTTCTAGATTTTTTTCTTATTTTCTATCATTTCGGTGTGTTTGGTCATTTTGTCCATTTTCTTTTTGTCACCTTTATTTCATTTCCTCTTTGATTGTATTTAATTTGAAAAACATATCAACAATCACTTATCTATAAATACTAAATACACAAAAGAAAAACTACTGAATATCACTAAATCTTTGAGATTTCATATAATATTATACATAAATAATACATTACAATTTCAATTAATCTCTTTTGTAATAATTTCACTGTGTCCACACTCAGAACATGAGAATATTTTATAAATACATACAGGTTATTTTATATACTTACAAACATCCTTTATACATGTAACATGAGATATTTTTATTATTATGATGTAGTAGTAACATCTTTTCTCTATGATTTATACTTTCACTAAACACTATGCCATTTTGACCTTTGATATTTTGACATTCAACAGAGAGATCTTTGCAGTAGTAGTATTACGAATAACAACGATTTCTCAAATCGATAAAATATCCTACTATAATATATTTTGTACAATAAGAGTGTATAGGTCAAGTCTGAGTGAGTAGTTTTTCATACATTTATGTTTGATCTAAAATCAACAACAACTGTTCTTCCACAGTTTTTTGTACCACTGTGTAGTGCTCAAAAGTTGCTGTGAATTATTTTTATAATTTATAATATCGTTTGTCATTCTGTTTAATTTCTCTCTCTCTCTCTCTCTACTGACTTTTCTTGTCCTCGCCTTGTTTTAAAACATTTTATTTATCGTTAGTAGTTTAAAAATAAATTCATTGATAAGTAATAGTTGAATCCATTGACATGCTATCGAAACACTGTTTGGCTGATTTCTGATGAAATATGACAAATGTTTGATTTTTGAAAACAATTTAAGTCGTATACTGTATTATATTATGCAAAGCAAATGAAGGCTATGGATAAGGAAAGCTTGGAATCATAACAATAGAATTATGTTGAACTTTGAGTTCCTTTGAATTATTCCCCTTTGTCACTTAATTATGTACGATCATAATATTGTTACATAATAATAATAATAATAAATAGTATTTTCATATGTTTTAAGCTTCTACACTTTAGAGAGATTTTGCAAACTGTAAAAAGGACTTTTAGTTAAGAGATTCGTAAAATGACGCTTGTGGCACCTATTATGTCTAAACCTACAGTCAATTTTTAAGGTGGTAAAATCTCACTAATAATAATTCGTCTTGCAAAAACTGGCAGTATTTTTTTCTTTTCTTTTTTTGTAAGGAATTACCATTAGAAATGGCATTGCGTTTTGGACATAAGTTAATAATAAGCATTTGAGTAAAAAAATTGACAAAAAACTACATAATGTCATTGAATAGTGTTTATATTGTTTATAATTTTTGTTGGTTTTTGTTTTCTCCTTCGTTGTTCTTCTTACGCTTTGTATTCTCATTATATGTATCAACTGGCGTATGGTCAAAATATAAAACAAAGAAGTCATTCGTTATTCCTGTGACAAGTCTTAGTTTTACATGAGATACGAATAGTATATTTAATAATTCCATTCCTATGTTGTTTTGTTGTCATGCAGGCAATCTTTGCATCGTGCATTCCGGAAATCATAGGTAAAAACTAGATATTTTGAAAATTGAAAACAAAATACGATGTGTTTACACGTGAATCTGACCATTTTTTTGTGAGTTTGTGGAACACGATGTCATTACTTAACTAATATTGTTTAAAAAATTTAAATTTTCGTTAATTTAACGAAAATATTTAGATTTAATCGGCACTAGGCCGAAATACGGTGGAACCCTCAAAAACGAACGGGGACGCAGGTCAGAACTGATTTTTATTGTCCGCCACATAATGTAATATTGTTGTACTTCTTCATGTATGTGTATCGTCCCGGGGTTTTTTCCCTTTTTCAGTTCTTTCTTTCTATCTCTCTCTTTGTTCTAAATATCGAAAATATATTGTCCCTGATCAAAAAATAGAACTATTACAGAAAACAAATAAGGTGATCGTTTTCAATACTTTTAAGATATAAGAGAAAATTATATGACATAACTCAGAACAAAATATGAATCACAAAGAAAACAGCAGTCATTACTCATTACATTTTGCAGTACAAGAGATAATGTATTAAATAGTTTTTGAATTTTTTTTACACAGATTGTTTATTTTTTAATTTTACCATCATTTTTACCTTTTACCAAATTACAATAATATATTATATGAATAGTGAGGAAAATAATTATTTTTTATGAACCAGTTTAAGTTTTATCCCTCTATTTTTCCATTTTGATTCTTGGGTTATGTATATTAAAAAGTTGAAAAATGAGACCAAAAAAACAAATTACATGAAAATTTAATAATTTATTACAATATTTTTTAGAAGCATGTTAGTAAAGGACACGAGCAATAATTATTATGATTACGATTATCATCGTAGAGTATTTATTGATTTATTCATTAATTCAACAAGTATTTTTCGTTAATTTTTAAGCACTTTTCCATCGCACATTGCACAAAGCAGTAAAATGATATGGTGTAGAAAAAATTAAGTGGATACTGATTAATTCATTGTTGAATGTATAGTACTTTTTGTTAATGGACAGTTATGTCGATGCAGTGTTATATTTAAATGTCATACAATAGCTATACATAATAAATGCATTTTGTGTAGTTTAATTGAAACGTATTTGATGTTAAACATGTTTGATGTTTGAATGCATAAATAAACTTTGAGGAGGGGATCGTATTTTATATGAATGTGTGTTAATCACTATTGTATCTTAGACTTATATATGGTACTCTGTAAATGATGAATGAACCGCACGTCTACAATACTAGTTGATAGTATTACAAGTATAAAAACTAATTTACTGATAAAATTGGTGTTGCTATTGTCATGATATTTATATAAGTACGTAATTCATTTAAGAGAGGTTTCAAAAAGTTTTTCACATCTAAATGTATATGTACATGTTATTATGGCGTCTTGTGTCAATGTTGCATGAGCATTCTTAAGAGAATTGTGCAATACTAATATAAAATGAGGACTAGGCATGATATGATGATGCATTGTCCTTCCCATCAGAATAATATACAAATGTCAAACTTTTGAGGTGCAAAAATATTTCCTTTCGAGATCATGAAAGAAAAATGCAGTTGATGAAATTTGTGGTTTTTCGTGTTGGCTATGTATGTAGTATACGTATATATATTATTATAAAACCCAACCATGCATAATTATAATGATAGTAAGTGCGGCAATGGCGTATATATATGTATATAACGCTATGAAGATATACTTTAACAATTCCTTGCTTTCTTTGGGCTATGCGATTCCAGGTTTTTTCAGTATTATACAACTAAAGACAATCAACAACAGAAACAAAGTTAGGAAAAATAAACTTGGAAATTAAATGAATAAATCCGTTACTAAACATGAACAAAAAACCATGAGACACATAGCATGATGCAATCGGTTAGATATTTTATTAGTTTAATATGAGTGTATGAGTATTCAACAGCTAAACATATCACCATCTCCAAAGTTTTTCGGCATTCCTAAATGATTTGAAGTTTTTCTTGATGTTTATTTTACTACAAGTAATGAAGTTTTTGATTCTGACAATGTACTTTTTTTATTTCCATTCAACTCTTCAAAACGCATTATAAATTGTTTCATTAGGACAAACGCTATTATCGTTACGATATGTGGAGAAAGCTGTACTTTCTCCATAAGTATACATGACAGTGAAAGAACTTTTTTACCGTGATAGAAAAGATGAAAATAAATAAATTTGGACCAGATGTCGTAATTTTATACGTATTGCTAACGTTATTTTTATGTCTCAAAAAGAAAATTAAAAGGTCAAATTTTGTCCAATCATTTTTTGTTTTCGAGATAGGTATCACATTTTTCTTGGCGTTACTAGTTGAATGAAAAATGATTTTAATATTTTCAACATTTAAAACAAAGCTGGTGCATTCTCATGTTGCCGCAGAGGATAGCGCGTACAGTTTTGGTCATTTTTTGTGAAAAGAATATATCATACGTAAAAGAGCTACTCTTAAAAACTGTGGTTTCATGTCAAACGACAAAATTTATGGTGATATTTTTTTTTTTCAACACTTTAATATTTTTACGTTCTGGTAATTTCAAGACGGTGTTTTGTGCAGCCGTGTAATTTTTTGTTTTTGGTTTGTTTTTGACATTTTTTGGATATATAAGTTAATTTTAGTTTTAACTGACATACCTGTCGTTAGTTTTTTAAAACTAGTTTTTGGCTTATCAGAACCCTACTACCTTAGCTTTAATAACACTATTAAAAACTTGAAGAAAATGTTTTAAACCAAAAGCATTGCGGATTCGTTTAAATAATGAGTGTATATGCTTATGTTTTAGCGTGGCTTCTCTCTTGCTTTCTCACTCACCTGTAAAAGTACATATTGTGTACTTACCGTACATATTATACATACGATATATTATGTACCACAATATTTAGACACCCATAGCTTTTGCAAATATGTTTATGTAATGGGAAAATAAAAGTTTTTACTTTTAAAATGCTACTCGTATGATATCTAAACTAATTCAGTAGTAAATATGAGCTTTTGCTTGTTTCCCAAAATAATCGCTTTTCCCCATTTTCCATAATATGGAATTCATTCGCAGTTCCACAATTCACAACAACATAGAAGAACAAAAGATACAAATTCACGTATATATCACTAAAGAGTGAATACAAAAATTCACCAAGAAATGAAATAGATTCAAAATATTATAATATGTATTTCATAACAAAACCTTAATCACTTCACATAATAATTTAATGTTACAAAGAAATATTATATATAGTCACTATTATATATATAAACATACTTTTACAATTCACAATCACTTGTTGTTTAGAATCTAGTCGAAAACAAAGAACAGTATCTTTAGCTGTTGTGAATAACATACTACACCTGTATTTTAGTGTCAACCGTTCCAGTGCAGACACTTGACTGTCTAACTTTTTCTCTTATTTCATTGTATACATTTCTCTATCATTCTCTTTATCTTTTTATCTTTGTAAATGAAAGCTGTGTTATTACATTTTATTAATCGGTGTAAATTCATAAATAGGTACAATATTTTCTTGAACGAAAACGATGATAAATCAACAATAATTAATCTTATAATATCTGTTACACGAGATACAATCAGATCCTTTTTTCTTATGTGTAACATAGTATTTTTATGTATTAAAATTTTTGTTCACCCCATTTTCTTTCCTGTAATAGTTACGAAACTGAGAAATAATATTTTTTGTCTTAAAAAAAAGGGATAAAACATCCAGATCCATTATTTTAATTATGATACTGTGGTGTGCATGAACAGTCTGTTATTTTAAATGTTATCTTTTGTGTATGTATACATGCATACATATACATCTATACTTATATATATATACTTCAGCCATTAAAATACGGGATACTAATAGTAATTTTTTTTGAAACTGTTGTAAAATAGGCATATAGTTGTTTGTGGCCACATAACTTACGAGTCCGTCTCGCACTTTTTAAAAGGTATCAAAAAGTTATCTATATTATGATATTAAATGACTAACTCATGATATGAGTAAATGAAATTCTACTATGAACTAATTTTCCTTGTTACCTTGTTCTTAATTCACTTTTATAGATTTCCTACACGAAGATCGAGAAGATGTGGATGTTGAAGTAGTATTTCTTCATAGGTGAGTCGTAAATTTCATTTCACTGAAAACTAGATTATGGTCCGATGATTCATTCAAGTTGTGTATTATCCCGTTTTGAGTAATATGTATCATAATATTTTTTATACTTCTTTGATATGAGATATGAGTCTGGTATGAGTTGATTACATTTGGAGTAAAAAATATACCATCTAAAAAACATTTTTTTTATTATATGAAAATACTTCAAAGTATGTGAAATTCAAGATGTACACAGTAACATGTTTTTTAAAACATATAAAATACTGTTGTAAAATGTAAAACACATTGCAAAATTATTCATCTAATATATATTCATTTATGAAACGTTATGATCATATATTATATAATATATTATTGATGAAAACAATGAAAGTAACTATAGTATACATGTTTCGAGAAAATATTCCAAAATTTCTACAGGAAAGAACCCGACTTAGAATTGGAAGGTTTACTGAAGCGGCACTACACGACTGTCAAATTCTTTCAAGGTCAAATAATGAACGCCGTAGATCTTGAAAGAGTCAAGGTTAGGTCAAATTTCAGTTGACAAACCAATTTTGCCAACTAAACAAAAATATTATTGCAATGCAACTTTTCTCTCTATATTCAATTCTTTGTACTTCTCCCACACCCTTTGTATAATATATATTTTTTAGTATACATACTATATTATTATTTTAAAGCAGTTTTTGAACAAATTTCAACTTTGAATTTGCATAGTGAAATAAACATTTTTCTTTTTAATTATTTATTCTTATTAATATTATCAAGAATATATACAACGTATTCTTTTCTATATCAAAAAAATATATATTACATTATTTATGATATTATACATCTATATTATGCTTCTCATTTGATATTACACACACCTCTCCTTTAATCCCTTTTGCATTACATTATATATATATATTCAATTACATTATATTGTCATGAGTATATATTGCGTACAACTCCTAGTTTAACGTTCTACTTGAGACCATATGTATTTTATTAGTTATTTTTGTCGGCGCGTTGAACAGATTTGTCGTAGATTTGAGTACATATAGGTACTACTGTAATATCTTACACATAGATTCTTAGACATGTAATGCGTAAAATTTGTTTTGGTTGTGGTTTTATTTATTTACTTTTCAATATTATTCATTTTTCAGTTCACGTTTTGATTCCTTAGCTTCCGGTATTACAAACTATTACCTGTTAAAGTTGAAATATCACAAAACTAGCCCATATTTTCGCATAGCTTATCGTCATTAGTTTTAGCTATATCTACTTAAAGAAAAACAACTATTCAGACAGTAGTTAGTATTTTTTAGCATTGCGTTTGTTTCAAGCTATCGCCAAATTTAGATTTAAAAAAAAATATCTTTAGTAGTGAATTTTACAAATTTTTTCTACACCTGTATTATTATATCTATAAAAAGAACTACAGTATATTCACTATTTATGCAATCGATTTTTACGTATGTATATATCGTACATAGAATATATTTCTCTTCGTGTATGATTTGCAGATTATACATTAGTATATGACATCTTATCTTTTAAAAGTCACATGAGCTTTTTAACTATGATATAAAAAAAATGATGTTTTCAAAAAACACTGTCCTGTTTTGTTTTGTTTTTTCCCCGTTTGTTTTGTCTTTGAAATTTGATACTTTGAACCTTTTATGATGGTCAAAATTGAGATATTATAGTTTGTCTTTTCCCCTTGTGTTTACCACTTTGGTTAACTTTGTCAGGAGTCTATAAAAGTTATTCGTATTTTAGTTGTAGATACACATGAGTGACTTTTGAACATTTGTTTTTGCAGTTTCTGTCCTTATCCTTGTGAGATTACATGCGTGATTCGTGTGTTCTGTATTTTGTAGTCGAAAGTTTTTAGTGTAGGGATGTAGATTATTAAATAAGCAGTCTTCTTCTTATTTGTTTAAATCATTGTGGCTGATTACTGGTTACTCATTTTCTGAAAAATGTACAAAAAATATATACTTGTAATGTAATTACTGCGTATTAAGTTATTTTATTATTCCAATTTAAACGTGTACCTATATATAGCTTAATACATATACCGGATTTGTAATCAGTTGTTTCTAAATTTTGTATCACTGTGTACCGCATAAACACATCTGAAATTCGTGTAGATTTTCTACCTAGAGTTTATACTACAGTATACATTCAATCTATTTAAGTCGGCTGTTAATCTTCATTGTATTGCTAGTTGCGTTTTCGCCAATTATTATTATTATTATTAAATTTAATGTTCTTAGAATCATCAGAAATTTTACCTTTTTTCACCTTTTGTTACAAGTTTTATATTATATTGATTGGGCATATTATTATATATTTTATTCTTTTGTTTACTCTTCTATTTAGTTTTTTACATTTTGAAAATTTTTATATCATTTATTCAACCAGATTTGCTTTGAACAAGATTTTATGGAATTTTTACAGCAGAATTATAAATCAAATATTATGTTGAATATAAAACTTTCTGAAATACTGCTAAAGCCGTAGTATGTAAATTTACTTTTTGTGTAGCATAGCATATTATAGTTAATAGTGATAGATTTATAATTTATATTGCTATGAAAATCAAACTCCATTGTGGGTATTATTTATATAATGTACTTGTTCGTATTTCAAACATATAGGTATAGAAGGTAGAAAGTAGATGTTGTGAAACTACGAAACTACCAGCTAAAATAGAACATTTCGTCCTGATACTGTTAAAATATAGAAGAAATACGTCAATATGTTTTTGAACGGCGTATATGAGGTATAATATGTACATGATATATTGAACAGGTAATTTATAAAATTGGTGGAAACCGACACAAGACTTTGGTTATCCATAATTGTGTAAAATCTATAGTTAAACTGCGTGTCTATACAAGAAGAAGAAAAATTACGTACAGAAAAAAGATGATAACACAGACTCATAATCAAATATCAAAATCGAAATCTGATTTAATTCTCACATTGTGATAATAATAATACCATATGTTTTAAAGTGAGACTATTCCGTGATTGTATGTGTATAGTACATATATATATCTATATATACATGGATAACATGAGAAAATGAGATATTTGGTTTTGTGACCTTGTTTGATTGATTTTATTTCTAACCAAAATTTTGAAATTTTAACAAAAATTCAGAAAACCACCAGATTTGGAATTAGAAGGCCTTTTTAAGAGGCATTTTACAACAGTGGAATTTTTCCAAGGTACGAATATTTAAGAAATTTAACAACAACAAAGCAACAACAACAACAACGTTTCTCAACTGATGAACATGAACATCGATGATTATTTTAATCCATTTTTGATTAATTAACTACACACAGGTTCTATCATGAATCCCATTGATCTGAACAGAGTGGCGGTATGTTGTCATCATAATCATATAAATAATACGTTGTATCTTTGCATTACGATCAACCCGTTTTTATTCAGCGGGATCATAACTGTTTTGACGTGTTTAGTGCTATACTAATAATATAAATATATATATAAATTATATGATTCGTGACTATACCCATAGAAAAGTATATACAGGTGTAAGAATTAGAGAAAGTCGTTATTGAATAACTTGTGAACTTTTTTACTTTGATTTTAATAGAAATGATAAAACTTAAGTAAAATTTTCCAACATTAAAACTCTCATGTTGGAGTTGGCAATCATTCTGTACAAAAATTTTATGTTATTTTTGCTCATGGTTTAAAAAAATATCACGATAACTCATATTGCTATACTTTCTCTAGTTCTTACTCAAGTGTTTTCCATATTTCTCAAAAACAAAGATAAACTATCCAAAGTAGTTATTACTAATATGTAAATGCTGTAGTAGGGTTTTGCAAGAATGTGAACTACTAATAATAATAATGATACGGATATGATGGTGTTGTCATGTGAGAGCAACCTGAAAGCATCAGCATATATTTCTCATATATATGCTGTATGATATAGTATGATGTATAGATAAATTAGAATTATGTGGATAGAACAGTGTCGTCGTGATCGTCGTCCTATAATTATTATGTTTATTTCTTTCTTTTTATTCGTCATCGTCGTCTTCGCCATATTTGTTTATTTCTATCCGATGTTCTATATATATACGTTCTCTCTTTCTCTGTTCTATACTTCCATGTGAAAATGTTTATGTTACAAACACACACTTATGACCAGTCTTGCACATATTATTTCATTGGTTTGTCAAATCATGTTTTTTTGTTTCTTTCATTTGTTTTTATTTCAAGTTTCCCATTTTCTCTTCTGTTCATATTATTTAGTTTATTTTTCATTCTTTTTTCTATTTCTGGCTGAGAATTGACGTGATTTGTAATACTTATAAAACTTGTCATTCATAATTCTTTGATAATATTTATGACTCCTCTTTTTATATCAGTCTGTGGCCGCCAATTTTTCACGTGCTATTCAGTGTTTGTTCTATATTGGTGGAAAAAAATATTATACTAAATATATTATGAAGAACGTTCTGTATGTATGCATATATTATGTACACACACTTAGCTTTATCTGGTCAGTTAGTTAAGCAACTGTTATGACTTGCATTGTTAATTAGTTTCCAAATACTTTCAATATGTTAGGACATTTTGCATTACCCAGATAAAAAAATGTCAAAACGAATAATTCGTACAAAGTTTTTGTTAGAAAATACTGTTGGGTTCAACAACAAGTCTGGCGAAAAATTTGTACGGATTTTTCAGGGAAGAAATCTTAACAGGATTCTGTTACACTTTTTTATTCGGGTATAAAAGCATTTATATATCATCTTTGTTTCTATGCAAAGTGAATGTTATACGTGGCACAAATTGAAACATTTTCCATGTCCATTCTAATAATATTTTACAATATTTTAGACGTTAGATAACTAAGTACATATTCCTGTATAATATTTTAAGCTCTATAAAAAATGACGTTTAGCTGATACCCTTCTGCATATATATATACGTAAAACGTATTCACTAATAAATGACAAATTTATTTGATGATAACCAAGAACCATAAGGTTTGTTTCCAGAAAAATAATCGTAATATGTTACATATCTTCGTGTACAAACGAAATATCCTAATTTCTCGTGTTACATATTTTTACTACTTACGTAACTAAAACTAATAATTGCTCCTTATCTCCAAGACATATTTATCATGTCTAATACTTATCTTCATGCTCAACAGATCACAGTGGTGATTAACTGGTATTGGGCAAAATTGTCCTTGAGATATATTTGATTAAATTTAGATGAATATTAAAATACCTATACATTAATTAATCAATCTGTTTTGAACAACTAACAAAAGTGTTGAGGTTTTGGTATTTTTTGAGGGACGAAAAACAATTTTTTAACCAAATGTTTTTGAATACAAATTTTTGATTAAAATGGTAGGCTTTCACTAGGTTCTAATTTGTTGTTTTCAGTTGAACATTTTAAAAATTTTGTTAAGGAAGAAAATATTGCTGCTTAAACTTTGATTAAAATGATTATATGGTTATATTATGCATACTTACACTCTTTTTTGTTTACTTTTCAATGCTTTTTTCTACTTTTGGACAAAGTAACAAAATTTTCTGTTCCCGTTACGTTGTTCCAAAGTCAAAGCTTTGCTAAAGTTAGGTTATACATTCTCTCTTTCAAATCATATAACGTTTGGCTTTTGAATTTCGTAAGAATGTGTTTTTATGCACTCATAACATGTTCTTTTTTGTTTGCTTTTTTCAGGGAAGCATGATAAAAGCTAATTGCTTATTTCTAACGTTTTTTTCTTTCTTTCCAAAGAAAGGATCATTACAACGACAAAATTGCATTCGTACACAAATGGTTCATTTTCATTTGATCTTTTTACACTTTTGACTTCTATGAACATCAGTGATTTTTCAAATTTCTTTTTCATTTTTATTTCAATTCCTGTTACAGATTTTTCTTACGTTTTCTTATTATACTCTTTCTCTTGAATCTTGACACTCACAACCTCAACACTCAAAAATAGTACACTAAAAGCATATCACTACTTTCACTTTCACTTTTGAAAAATGTGTATAATATGCTTCCACGTGCTTGGTTGTGTGTGCAAGCTAGCTTTTACGTGGTAAACGGTAGCATGAAACAACAGCT
This sequence comes from Sminthurinus aureus, assembly GCA_034698265.1. Taxonomy (NCBI): domain Eukaryota; kingdom Metazoa; phylum Arthropoda; class Collembola; order Symphypleona; family Katiannidae; genus Sminthurinus; species Sminthurinus aureus. Next base: position 15,834 of record JAQGBH010002731.1, read on the forward strand.
TAAATGCATGGCACTGGTTTATAAAATTGCATGAACTCTAATAATACATGTGCCTTTTACTTGGGCTTAAAATTGTACTAGTTTTAGCAAACATCCATAGTCCACAGTATAAAAAAAACTGTGCTTTCTGCTTCTGACTTTTTAAATATTTTTCAAGTTAGTATATAATATGCATAAGTTAGAATATTTAAGACTCGTCAAACTAGTAATTTCCTAAGGTGCTTTTAAATCCCTATCTACACACAACCCACAATCTATAAATTCATTTCAACATTACACAACATTATTTGTTGGTGTGTTGGAATGAATTTCAAGTTGTGAATTTTTTGCTCAGGTGCGTTTTTTCAACTTGCAAAAATAGTAATAGAAAAGGTGAAAGTTGGTTTGGGGCTTTCCTTTCTTCTACGCAATGAGTCTGTATCTAAATTTCGAATAACATTATCAGTCTACCCCGGTTCTAAACATAACTTTATTTTATCATATAGTTGAAAATGAGATGTATGAATAAATTTTAAACATGATGCTACCAAAAACTATCTTTTCAGAATCAAAAGCCACAAAATAAGGCGATTTCTTTTTTCATGTGTAGCAAAAAAAAAACAGCGAGTGTAGAAAAGTCGAATATATGCAAAAACAAATGTTATTATGTGACTTGACTACAATTATGCTAATTTCAACTATGTTCAAAATAGAGAGAGTAGGAATAAAAGGATAGAATTCTCTTATTCTAGTTTTGTTACTTTCTCCAAAGAAAAACTTTCCCCATCAAATTGATACTCAGTTCAGAGTTAAGAGAGAGAGACTTTAATAGTTCAGTATAAAATGTATTTACCATTTTTTACTCTTTATAAAAAGTATTAAATTTTTGTTTGTTTTCTCTCAAAAAAAATTCTACTACTACCATACTATATTTGTCAATACAAAAACTACCTTGATCATTGATCACATGAATTTAAAAAGGAAAGGAAAGTTCCGGACTGATTTTTCTCTAAAACACAGAGACTTTTCTTGTGCTTTTTGTGCAGTCGTTGAAAAAAGTCGTACTTAAACACCCTCACACAATAACCTTAATTTAATTTTAAAGTAGTCACGAGTTAAAAATTTTACACACACACACTCATGTACAATTTTGGTCAATTATTGTAATAAAAGTCTTGAAAACTCGTTCAAAATGGTTTGCAATGGAAAGTACTTGTGTTTTTAAGATAACTATTTTGAAGATAATTTGACAAGATTGTACATGTGTGTCTATAATTATTATGTAGCTGTCTTGTCATAGTATTAGTTAAGTTGTGTTATATACTGAGAGGAAAGATGACGAGATATTGTCTGAAAGATCCTAATGATTTTTGTTTGACTGTTGGGGGAATAAAACAGGTGCACGAAGCAGATGCCTGTCTAGTCCTTGCCAATAAATACTGCCAAGATCCTGACGCTGAGGATGCAGCGAACATCATGCGAGTCATTTCAATTAAAAACTACTCGGATGATATTCGTGTCATCATTCAGCTTATGCAATATCATAATAAGGTAGAAAAATATATAATAAATAAATAATATAGTCAATTTTGTTCTTGATAACAAATTTTGTAGCAAGAGAAATAGTTATTTTATTGTTGGTTAGAATTGTACAATTTCTATAATGAAATTTATTATGATGACCTTTGTTTTGTAGGCGTACCTACTGAACATTCCTAGTTGGGACTGGAAAAGAGGAGATGATGTGATTTGCCTTGCAGAACTCAAATTAGGATTCATCGCACAATCTTGCCTCGCTCCTGGCTTCTCAACTATGATGGCCAACTTGTTCGCTATGCGCTCCTTTAAAACTGTATGCACGTTTTTCCTATTATATAGTTTATATGACAAACATGGTTTATATTTATTAATACTTTCATACACGAAAAACAGTTTTATGACGAATAATTCTTTTATTGATAATAATAATAATTATTATTACTATTATCACACTATCGTTTGACTACCATGTTTCGTATTTCTGGTTATGTCCAAATTATAATGTATAAATGCAATGAAAATTGTCAGCATTTCATATGTTTCAGCCAATTCTATACATTACTTTATTTTTAATCAGACAAATTTATTTACATTGTCATATTTATGTAATGATTTATGCTACTTTTGAATCAAATACTACTTGAACAGTGTAAATTGAAGAGATAAAAGGTTTCTGGGAATCCGTTATTATTAGTATTGTTCCCAGTTTTTGTGCAGTGTTCAGTAAAAAAGCTAAAGCTTTTGAATAGCTTCTTCTATATTATTATATTATGCCTTACAGAGAAAATGGTTAACTTCAAGAGCAAAATAAGAATGAGGATTCTCAAGTTTATTTATGTGTATCTGTGTAAAACAGAATTTGTCTTGTGAAGACTAAAATGAATTTCTTTTTGAGCTGTATAGTTATGAACAGTTGTCTAGATAGATCTCTAAAGCATACGGTGAAAGGTCCTTAATAAATGATGAAAATGACCCAAAATGAAATATGAACGAAAGTACTTGTAAAGTCTTTTGCCCTCTCCCAGAAACATGTCAAGTCTGGTAATAAAATATTGCAATGGGAATTAAATTGCTGAATGGTTTTTGAACAGTCGCCAGATACGCAAGCCTGGCAGAATGACTACCTCCAGGGTACCGGCTGTGAAATGTATACTGAAACGCTTAGCCCTTCCTTCGTTGGAATGACTTTTCCTCAAGCTTCCGAGTAAGTACCTACAGATTCATAGCATACAATCAAATTATTAATATGTATGCATGTAATATAAGTATATTTTGCTGTACCACTAAGTATAATATTTTTCTTTTATATCTATAATCTGAATATTTAGTAATTTGTTATGATGATTATCCATACGTGGAACAATGCGACATATCTATTAATCAACTCATTCTCTTTGTTAAATTATTATTATTCTACCATATCTATTTCTGCTACTCTAAAACGATGAAAGTTACACATTTAAAATTTTTTCCTGAATTTGAATAATGCCTAGAATTGTTTATGATTTTTATGGGAAAAAAATCTGTTTAATTTGTTTAAATCGGGTTTTTTTTGTAAAGAAGAAGCTTACCCCTTAAGTTTAGGGAAAACTAAAACATAAAACATCAAAAGTCTTAAGTGATACTGTAGTCCTGCATGAATTCTCACTCCGAGTGATAAACCAGACAATCAGAATTGAAAAAACTCTTGTTTTTTTTTCTTCTATTTTTCCAGACTTTGTTTCATCAAGCTGAAACTGTTGCTGCTGGCAATCGAGATGAAAACGGAGGATGGGAACGACTCCAAAATCAGTATAAATCCTCGAGGCGCCAAAATCCAAGCGAATACGATCGGGTTTTTTATTGCACAGAGTGCCGACGAAGTTAAGAGGTATGTACCTATGTGTAGCAAACGTATTTCCTGCTCACTATTTTGGCAACATTTAGCAATAAAATGGTGACTAGAGCACTATCATTGAACAAAAATGCTGCACTGTAAAATACATTGATTCAACCTTTCCGAATTCCAAAATATCAGATAACTAACACTAAGATGAAGTTTTTAATACATAATACATTCATGTATACATATATTATACAAGGGATACATGTATCTCTGAAAGTTGATAACACTAGATACCTGAGACTTTTTTTTTTGGCTGAGATAGCTGGGAAGAGAAAGTAACTTTCTCTTTTTTTCGAATTCCCATAATGTTTTCTGTCCTGGTTTTTCTTCTTCTGTGTAGAGGAAGCTATTCATTATTTCAAACCTTTATACTATACGTATATATATTTATGAATAACCTGAAAAGTGACGGGAACATTTTTCCTTCCACCTCTCCTATTCTTTATTTTTGCTACACTTTCTGCAGTGCTTCCAAAAGTTTAGTATATACGAATAAAATTGTAAACATTGTCTACAATTTTCTGCATGTAGCAACAACTCCAAAACTCTATTCTAAGTCTATTTGTGCACTCTAAGTACTGTTCTTTTTAATATTTCAGAGCATGGTTCTATTGCAAGGCCTGTCACGAAGAAGTCCGCGACGAAACACTGATAAAAAAGTGCAAATGCAAAAATTGTAAGTTTTTTCACTATACTCTATACTATTCCAGTAATATCATTATTTGTTATAGTTTACATGTATTTACACCTACGTTTACATATATGGTAATATCTTTGGTCAACCGACACAATTCAATATGCATTTTTCAAACCTCCAACTGTAGGTCTTTATTATTAATTTAAACCATAGTTTTGTGATGCATAATATACGTGATGTAGATTGTACATTGTATACATACATTGTTTCAAGTTTAGAATTTAGAATGTATGCTGTATCGTGTAAAGTACTCATACTATCAACTCTTATACTTTTTTCTTGTTCTATTTCATCTTTTGTGATGAGGTTGTACAAGAAACACTCCGTATGTACAATATGTAAATGAATTCTTTTCATTTTAACGTTGATGACGAGTCTATCATATGTATCACACTCCTCAATTTTTCACTTGTAATACTAAACACATGCAGATTCATTGTATACTGCTTCATTCAAGCTCACACTCACATTCATTCTGCTACTGTACACTACACTTTTTCTTCTTATGTTTTCAACTTTTCAACATCCTTAAACCTAAAACATGTACTGTCAATTTTTTTTAAAAAAAATTTTCTACTGAAAGCTTTTAAAGTGCACTAGTACAGCACAATTTGTGAAATACCTTGTCGTCGAAAAAACCAAAACTCTTTAACATCCCTCAAAACCAGCTTCTGAAGGTTTTCTATGATGTAGAATATAGAATCCTAATGTAAAGAGCTTTGGTTTTTTTGACAGAAAGGTGGAAAGATTGTTTTTTTATAATCGACAGTAAATAATAATACTTGAACTTTTGACAAAAACATACATTACTTTTGTACATTTGGCGTCGTCATTCGTGATACATGTTTTACTTTTGACATTTGATTCTACAATAATCATGAGTGATAAATTTGAGACATTTAGAATTTAGAATCTACATTTAACTAAAAACTGACATAAATTATTTAGTAGCAAGTTTCATGAAACCAAGAAATCCAAAGCATGAAACTTGTCGTAGGGTTATAAAAATGAGCGTATGTCTAACATGTATTTGTTCTTGTTGTTCTTCACTCGTAACATTGTACATAAATACAAATAACTTACAATTAGTGTACTTAGCTTGCCAATTATTGATTAGAAAAATATGGGTCTACCATATAAAATTCAAAACTGTAGTGCAACAAAATAACTCTGTAAATATAGATACATGTATGCGTCGCATATTAATAGTGATAACATTAGACGTATACATGTCCACATATATTATAGAAAGTATGAAAAGGGGGTTAAAATGATACGAGTAATCAAACCTCTGATTGAAATTTGTGTTTTCTGCTGCTATCCATAGGCAATCGAATTTTCAAACGGTGTTCAGTGCCTTCATATATTACTTTTGTTGTTGTAGACTTACATTTTTTATTACAATTATATAATTATTGCAGTTCAGCTTTCTTGACACACGCACAGAAAATGACATTTCATATTCTAATCTGGATTTTTTTTGCTAACTCAGTCAGTTAGCACTTTTTAGGAGCATATAAAAATATAGATATTTACAATATTGTATTATATATTCTGGGATTACACTACGTACCCAGTGGATTCTATTTTTAACGTGTATAAATACAAAAAAGGAAGGGTTAATTAGCAGACATTTTGGTCTCATAATCTAGAATTTTTAGACAATCTAACATTTTATCGACCCTTTCGTACTTTATTTTTTAGTTGTTTTTCCTTAAGTATTGTGTAGTATGCAGAAAAGTACATACCTCTGTTTCATTATAAATTTTTAAAAATCATTAACGAAGTAACACTTTTACAAACAAACTGACAAACCAAAGAGAATGATTTTGACATTTTTTAGCTTTAAAAAACTTATGGAACATTGTTTGTGCCTTTGTGACGAAACATAGATATTGGAATGCTCCTTATGATGCAGAGCTCGGAATTGTGCAATCAGGCAATGCCAAGTCGAGATATTGATAATCAGCAGGGTATGAACTTTGTCATGACATGAAAAAACTCAATGCCAGCTTTTCTCTCTCTTTTTCAAATAATAATAATAATAGATTTGATTTTAAACAGTTTGACTTGAAAAAACAGAACGACATTTTTCTTCTCTGAATTTGGTATCTGCTTTGAATTGTGTTTCACATCACACTGTTTTTATCGTGCTAGTTTTGAATAAGTCTAAAACTAAATTCATATAATATTATGGCAAATGCACATTACAGACTTTTTATTTATTTTTCAGTATAATATTTTGGTTATGAACTTTATATTATGCAATAATTTTTTTAACTTTTGAAAAAAAAACAAGAAAAATTCAGAAAACTAAGAAGAAATACTTTTATCTTTTGATTTTTCTTTTCGTCATGCTTTTGTTTTTTTTTGTTTTTGTTTTCAAATCATTTTGCTTTTGTTACGTTTCCTTTTTTGAGTGTACTAGTAATAAAGTACATTATACTTATACATACAGATATTCTTATTTATGTTTATACGCGTTTTGAAGAAGATAAACAAATTTCCTTTACGATTGACTTGAAAACAATTCAAAAATATTAAGATTTTATAAATTATTGTTACTACACAGATAGAAAAATTATCCCGATTTACAAGAAAACTCATTACTTCCAATTCACTGCTACTCTGCACTGTCTTTTATAATTCAAGTGGCATTGAGTAGATTTTGCAAGATAGTTTCTGTATGATTGTACAGTAGGGAGTATAAGTGTGAAACTAGCACCGTGTTTTCTTTTCACGCCGTTTTTGCGGGTGACTCCGGGACTTTTCAACGATGGTCAAAGCGAGAAAGTTGTTGGAAATGCGATTGGCTTTTAGAAAAGCTGCCTCACATCATTGTACGTCAAGTAGTTTGCACACTGTGACCCCAAACGTCAGGCAAGGTCAAAACCGACAGAGCAAAAGTCTGAAACCACTTGGCGAATTTCATACTTTTTTATATGAAATCGCATG
>JAQGBH010002732.1:0-22885 GCA_034698265.1 Sminthurinus aureus
AATTTGTCCTCTTCTCATCCATTTTATTTTCTTCATCCTGACATACAGAAATTTATTCCCCTTCTAATCGTCACGATGCAAGAAAGAAAACTCATGAGCCTCATTTCATCGACTGCAGAATCGACAGTTAATGCTCGCCAATAATTATCACAAGATGAACATCTTTAATCTAACTCCTTCATTCAGACAATTATCACCAATCGGCACTAATTTAGATATGAGAAAGAAAACGTATCTAAACAACGAGAAGATATGAAACATATTTAAAACCAGTAAATCTTGATGAATGAAAGATGAAGAATATGGTGTGAGATTCGAGATTCATCAAGAACATCGTTATCATCTATTTTTCATTGATCATAATTAATAAATGATAAATAATACAGAGAATTATCTTTTTTATGTTGACATCTGCAAGTAGTATATGATATTTGAAGCAAATTTTAACACATTCCGTGTAAAAACTAAAATACACAATGTCGAATTGAAAAATCTCAGTACCATGCACACATGATCCAAAGACGAAAAGAAAAGCAGTAATATATTTTAATATTATGATTATTTTAAATTGATGTAGATGCAAACAAATACACAAGAAAAATTGAAACAAAATAAAACTCAATGAAAGGATTCCCTAATAAATATTATTTCTTTAAACTGGATCTAGAAACTAAAAACAAAAAACTATGAAAGAGTCATTTTAGAGCGAGAAAAAAAAAGAAGAGCAGAGAAATGCGAGCGCCTCCGCTAGACATGAATTATTTGGTTAAACAAGCAGCACATGCAAAATGCTCAGATAATTTTAATATCATAAAATAATTATCAATTATCCGTATTATTATTTTTTAATGGTTAGTATAAAATTCAAAAATTCAACTACAGTCAGTAATTTTATTTCATAACTTATTAAAACTGTGACATAGGACATAGCGTTATCATTAATATCATTAGACTTTCCATTTTTTTATATCAACAAACCAAGCTGAGCACACAGCTAAAGTACTCTGTAAGTAATTATTACTTAAATGTACACAAAAGTTTCGATACAATGAACAGAACAGATACAATGACACGTTTGAATTTTCCAACAGAAACAGTCTACAGACGACAGAAAGTAAAAAAAAAGAAAAGCAGCTCAATAAAATGAAAACAAATGAGAACTTCATTTGGTCCTCGACACGCAAAAACTGACCAAAGGAGTATAAACAGACAAAACTAACAGCAGTAATCTCAGATAAAAATTCTAGAACGAACAAAGAAAACACACAAACACAACAACAGGAGCAACAGAAACATATACTACAAGAATGGCTAGCCAACTCTCTCAAAACAAAAAATTTGAAGCAGAAACAATAGACAAAGACAAGAAAATTTTCAGCAAAGAACAGTGGAAACGACAAAATTCCATTTTGCATATCGTCATCAATAACAGTAAAAATTATTGCACAACAATATAACATCATTAAAAAATACAACATACAACAATCTCCATGTACAAAAATACACTTTATACCACCTTAGAAGAAAGATTACAACTGACAACAAACAGAAAAGGTTTACTATTTCAAGAAAGTTACTTACTTTAGCAGTGTACAACACATACTATTGTTTTTTTTCTCAACCATAATATTATCAATGAATATTTTGTTGTTATTATTAAAGTTTAATACTAGTAACAGTTTACATGAGCATACAATCATACCGTTTTATTTTTAAAAAAATAAATAAAATGTATCATATAGAAATATTATTAAAAAAAAGAACATCGAAGCGAATAATATAAAGAGCTAGTATGAAATTAAGACTATTGTTATTGTTATTATTATTTTCATCATCTATCATAATAATAATAATACTTATTATTATTATTTTGCTTTTTTCTAGAAACCAGAATCTATTATACATAGTACAAGCAAGAGCCCAAGGCATGAACATTTAAGATTGATTTTGAATGTTATTTATCTTATTCAACTATAGATAGATGTACTTCTAATGTTAATTCTAACTATAATAGCTATTTCTATCTTAAATATTATAATATATTATGTTTTTTTTTCGATGGCACTTATATATATTATAGCAAAAAAAAAGTATTAGAGTAGTTGAGCAAATAGAGTAGAAGAAGAAGTGATAGTAGAAGTAAGTAGGCAGAGCTTTAGCTTTTGTTTCTTTGATTTGCTTGGCTTTGTTCATTCAAAAGTTTATCCTTTCCTATGCACAGAACATGGATTTTTTTTTCACAACCAGACTGCAGAATTTCATTAGTCGTGGGCCAAATCTCACTGCGCAACCCGAGAGTACCAATCGAGCTAATCTCCTGAGTTACCAATGAGATTAGATTACGGCTAATAGATAAATTTGTCAAAATGAATTGACACCATGGAAGAATGAATGAGTAGAACAAGATTTCCAAGATTCCCAGAAATCAGAAGACGAAAATCCTCAAAATGAGCCAAAAAAATTGTGAAAACCAACCAAACAGTTTAGTTTCAACTTTAGAGGAGCAGAAAGGTCGAGCAGAGTAGAAGTAGAGTAGACAGTGGAAGTAGACGAAGAAGAAGTACACAATTAATCAGTAATACAAACTTCTTCGTCTCTCCCTTATTCAATTTCAAGTTTTTGTAGAATAAAACTTTGTATTCTTTTGTTTTATGTTTTTCGTCTTTTTTTTAATATATTACGTGTAAATTTAGTCCAAAACTATTAAATCTCCAAAAATCTATACATGCAAGAAACAAAAAAAAACCCCAAATAACGAAACAAAAAAGTACTCTCCTCAATACAAAAAAAACTCAAAATTTAGGAAATTTATAATAGAACTTCAAAATCAGAATAAAATTATACAAATATTATATAATATCTACAACTGTACAAGGAGAAGAAAAGGTAATGAAACCAAAAAAAAAAACAAATAAATAAAAGCCAAAGTCCACTAAATAAAAACCCTGAAACAACTTCAGAGCCTACACCAAGTACTTTCTTTATCTTTTTTATATTATAGATATACTATACACTTTGAGAAAAAAAATCCAAAGAAAAAAAAAATAACAGGAGAAGACCAAGATTTTGAGGAGATTTTGAGAATTGAGAAGCTTCCTGAGAGCTCTTCAAACACTAAATGGTCATTGGAACCCGGACAAGAACTATATATATAAAGGCTACCACCAAAAGACAATCAACTGGAAAATATATATATGTACACTATTCATCTGAATTAATGAGAGGAGAGCACCCAAAAACTAAAAACCAAGGTATACCACATAATAATATTATATATACACACACGTACATTTATCATAAAAGTAAAAGGGTATGAAAGGGGAATCAATCGGAAGATTCCGAATCCGAATATGCAAATAAATAAATATATTATACATACTTACATAACTATAATAATATTATATAAATATATACATCAACTCCTTGCTGGTCTGTTTATATTTACTATTTACACGCTTCCTTCCTTCCTACATACATATCCATTCATATTCATATTCACAGTCTCAGTTGTATTTCGATTCTGATATATGTTTGGGAGGATGGGAGGCGGGATTCACAAGAAACAAACGTTAAACGTTGCTAACTAGTCTACGTGTCCACACTTGATGGGAACGGGAATTTGGAACAATGTCTGGGGATAAACTCTTCTAATCCAATCCCGAGTAAAGTCACCGAATTTCGGACAGCCTTTCATCAAGTCATCACTACCTATATAATATATATATTTACTATTACTATCTGCTATGTATACTGTACAATGTACACATATATAACATACACATTACACTATGTATGTAGGTACATTGTCCACAGTTGATAAACCCCCTTCCCGTTCAATATCAATATCACCCAATAACTATACAATGGACAATGGAGAACCTGGAGAAGGAAGAGGAAGAAGAAGTAGAAGAATACACATTACGTGTATCCTCGACTCTCTTCCCCCCGAATTTCATCACTCATAAATTATTCGTAAGTCACAAAAGAAATGGAAATAAATAAATAAGTAAATAAATAACACATATCTGCATACACGTATGTTCCTAAAAGGCCCCTAGACCCACAATATAATACATAATGATACCCCCTAAAAATATACCCACTATAGTATGTACAAAACTAAATAAGTAGTTAGCAATCAACTTTTACTTATAAAAGGCAAATAGCTCACAAAGATATATATCTACATGCATACATATCATAACGTATAAAATTACAAGTAATATTACGTGCAGTGAACAATTGTCTTTTCGTCTAAACTCTAGATATGTACAACTACCCATCTACCTATCTTCCTACGTATATGCTTTATCTACATGGGTACCCGTTCACTGTACACTGTACTATACACAATCACACTTGATACGATACATACACAATATTAGTGTTCATCCTACATAATATATTTTATTTTGTTTTATTTCTTCTCTCCTGTTCTTTGTCTGTAATAGATGTGCATGTAGAATATAGATGCATAATATTCTATGAATCAATTCTCTATGTTATAATATTATACTAAATTACTTTAAAGTGTATGTACATATGTACATCATCAGCATGTGTGTTTTCTATTATCTTATATTTTTATGCTACCGTAAAATTTTCCAGAAATAAAGAGAGTGGCAAAGCGTCCCTTTTTAAGCACAGCTTGTCGAGCTAGGAGAGAGAGAGACAGAGACTTCTATCTCATGCAGAATCTCTACTAGCACATCACGCTATCACTACGATATTACTCTGAAGGTACTCCTCTCTCTCTTTCTCTTTCTCTTCCTTATAAAACCAAGTCCACTACACTCTACACTACACTACAAAAGAGGCTAAAAGATAACTACTCAAAGTTGATTCCCCACTTATTTCTATTTTCTATCAATCCACTCTTTTACTATGGTTAGCACTTAATACGCTTAAATTAAATTCACTTGACATATGCAAATATTGCTTCTCGATTCTCCATTCTGTCTATCTATCTGTGTTTCTTTTTCTCTGGTAGAAAACCTGTAATGTATCTCTACCATATACATAAAATGTAGACTATACACCTGAGATACACAACACACATTTTAGTTGAATACCCGAAACGTTCAAACTTTCCTTTCCACAGTTCCAACCCACAATATTAAAAATGTATGAATATCAATTATGAGTGGATGATGATGATTACGACGAAAACAACGATGACGACGAAGAGTGACTAATATGCAAAAGTAAGAGTTATTTTGAGTCTCATCCTATACCAAAATAATACATATTTATTACTATTTATGTATAATAATATTATATTATCTTATATTATGCATCCACATGCAAGAATCCTCAACCTTCTGTCTTTTGCCTTTTGTCATAATATTCTCTATTTGTCTACTATATTCTTCTACAAATAAAATGTATCCCTTTTTCTGTCATTTCGGTTGCTTCAAAATTCAAGCTTCAATATTGAATACTGTATAATGTTTAATATTATTGAAATGACCACATGTGGAAAAAATAGTCAATACTCGAAAATTCTGAAATATTCTGAAAAAAAAGTAATAGAGTTATTATTATTTACTCTTTTCAAGTATTATCATACTTCATACTTGTGCACACTACGCACCACAGTTGTAACCTATCCTTATGGATTATTCCAATTTATAGCAAAAATTCTAGATTCTAGACGTTTCTTATATACTATCATTATTATAAGTAATAAAAGTTGCACACACACACACATATACATATGAATACGTTTGTACATTGAATGGCGACAAAGGAGACAAAAAATAATAACTTTCACCGAATATCGAATACCGAATACTGTATATTGTACATATAATGTAACATGGCAGAAAAAATCGAGAGAGAGAGAGAGAGACAGATAGCAATGTCCATTTGAGAGTCGATTTACTCTCAAAAGGTACTTGTCCGTAGTCTGTACTCTGTACTCTCTACTGTCTACATTTCTAAATGATGGTAAAAGTAGAAAGAAGAAGAAAAAGAAAATAAGAAAACGTGAATATGTATATTATATTATTTTATATTCTACATGGAAAAAAAGCTAGACAATCGATTTTCATTTTATATTCAGCATTGAGTAATATTGTAGAATTTTATACTTTTCTTCTGTCTTCCATTCCATTCCATTGTACATCATATTACAGGTACTTTCATCAATATAACTACTACTATTAGACAAGGAATCTCCTCATCTTCCTTCCTTTCCCTTCAGTATTATTAAACAACATGATATCGTCATGAGCCTCTCGTACGTCCTATACATATACTTTTTTTTACCCTCGTAGAATGTGGCTAAGAATCATTTTCATTACCATTCCTATTATTATTACTATCATCATCAAGGAGCTTTACATTTATTAAAAGCCGTCCATGTATGTATACACACACTAGACACTAGACTGTATACACTACTATAATTTATCCATTTTTATCTCATTTTGCTACTGCATTTCTCCAAGAATTGGCTAACATAAATGTCCAGTTTTTTTACATAATATATTATGCTCTATGCTCATACTTCATATTCTTTCGCTTAATATTCAGGTCACAGTAACTTATTTCCCAAAATCATCGTCAATAATTTTACTTTATCCTCCTGAAAAATGAATAATGACTCAAACTATGAATTATTACATCCAACTACCCTCATTTTATTCCTAGTTCAGTCTTCTAGTCTGAAAAAAGTAGTTCAAAAATTGTTGAATGTTAGTTGAAACAAAATTTAAATTTAAAATTAATATCCGTTGATAACCAAAGGAAAATGGTACGCTACTAGTTTCTATAGTCTATGTACTTGTTCATCGTCTAGACCATAGAGAATAGCAAAAATGAATAATAATAACTCAACTGCTTTCCCTTCTATCTAGAATGTAGAAAGGACATTTTATCATTTGTTAAAAGACTACCTCAAATACTATAATAATTTTGGTCTATCCATCTAAAAAATATTTAAAAAGGAGGGTAATCCAATATTATTATTGTAACAAACTGTGCTGATACTTTTCTTTCTGAAACCTCAAGTCTCAAGTGTCATTGCTATTCAATTAAATAGATATGCTAAAAACGTTAACTGAGTAAATAGTAAAAAAAATTTTACATGTATACATAAATACATTTGTAAACATCTTTATCAATCTATCTATTACCTATACACTATACACTTTACATGTAAAATGATAGAATATCGTCTACTCAAATACTCAAATACATGTCCAGCAACTGGCAAGTACCCGTATATTTTACGTGTGGTGTGCAAAGAAAATTGTAAATAAACGCCTGCTAAGAGTTAATTTTGTGGATCCACAGTAAACTGATATTCTCTTTCATATTCCAGCCCTGTACGAAAATCCATGCTACAATTTACATTTACATAGACAATATTACTCCATACTCCTATTCATTTATTTATTTGCATACCACCTTTGTGTCTTTTTCTGCCTAGAATATAGAATATAGAATCTAGAACTACAACTGAAACTGGACTGTGTACATTGTACAAACAATATGTATTCCATGTTGTTCACAATATCAAATACTATTATAATATTGACTTGTGTGCAATGTATATCCCGGCGACGTGCATACGTGAAAGTTGACTAAAAAAAGAAAAAGAAAATGTGAAAAACGCTTTCATTTCCATTAATTACCGGTGTACTACTCTCCACTCTCTACTCTTCCTATGAATACAGAAGAGCCTCCTAAATTGAACATTATCAATGTATATCATTTCTTCCTTCCTTCCTCCTTTCCTTTTCCTTTTCCTCCTCTTCATCATGCTCCATACTCCATATTCCATACTTGATATTCCATACACCATACATACCTTTCAGTCGAGTTGAGTCTCAGTTATCCACCTGCTTTATGCTTCTCTGAACAGAAGCAAGAGAGAAAAGGATAGAGAAAAGAGAGCGAGAACAATATCCACAACGACACGGCATATTCATGTATATATATATAAATATGTATTTAGTATACAACTCACTACTGCTAACCAACCAACCAAATTGTGTCCTTGTTGTTGTTACCAAAAGTAGGAACGAGAGAAGAGACGAGAGAATAGAAGTTGTACTCCTAGTCCAAGTCGTAGTCCTATTCCTATTCGTGGTATTACACAAGTGGTGCAAAGTGTGTTCCGTGCTATTCACTCGAGTTTTTTTTTGGAGTAGCAACTGTCCAAATAAATGTACAGGTATACATAGCCTGGAAAATGTAGAGTGTACACTGTAGACAAGAGTATTCGAGCTCTTCCTCTATTTTCTATAATATTTTCTATTGTTATCACGGCAGCTTAAGCACACACACGCATACACCATACAACAACTCTAACTCACAAACTGAAATATCTAGAGCTCTCTATAATATTCTGCAAACTAACTAAAAGACCCAACATTAACCAAGAAGACACACAACACACAATACATGCCTCTGCTCTAACTTTTGTCTCTCTCTCTCTCTCTCTTGTTGTATTTAAACAGACTTATTTGATTTTGATAATACAAACATGCACACACAATCGCAAGATATATAATATATTATAGGTATGCATACAATATTTAACAATACTCTACTCTCTACTCTATTCAATATTCATTGCTAGTTCTATACATACAATACACTTCCGTACATGAATATGAATTTGGAATATGGAATATGACTACGAATACGAATATGAATATGATTATGAACGGAAGCTCTTCTTATTTGCATATGAAAAGTAATAGTAATAGCATTACTCTCTCTGTCTCTCTATGAAGAGAAACTGAAAGAGCATGCAAAGGTAAGAGTATTTGAGTATTTAATGGATGGATGGCTTACTGGATGGATGGATGGAAGGAAAGAGGAAGGATATACAGACAGACTAGGATGATAAGCATGAAACCAAAACTGGAAGAAGAATGGTTCAAACTATATCAACATACAAGTAGAAAATAGATAGATAGATAGATAGATAGATGGACAGAGAGACAGACAGACCGAGAGACATATACACACGCAGAAGAAGAGGCGATGATGAAAAGGCAAAGGGAATTTAATTACCTTCACCACAAACTTGAGTAACATATCTACACTAAATGCTCAAACTATATAGTTTTTCACCCTACAAACACACAGAGAGTTGAAAGCCTCTTCATTAATTATTGATGCTTCAGGGCATCAGGGAAAAGACACAGTGAGAAAGAGAGAACCTTTCTTTCCTTTTCCTTTTCACTATTTCTCAAACACTTTTACAAGTCTTCCATGTATTATGCCCGTAACAAACTATCTACCTTTTCACTCACTACATTCAAAATTCACAACTCACAGCGTCATGTTATGCTTGCATATACTCATGTACGTTCACTGTTCACTTTTAGTTTTTAGTATTATGATTATGCAAGGAATCGTTGAAGATGTGACTTTTAGCTCAACTTAACTTAAATATTCCACATATAATTAACACTTTTGAACTACATACATTAATTCATGTCTCGTCTATTCACATTTTATATAATATATCTATAATAATATAATCAATTTTACATAAAATCATCATAACAATACCACCTGCAACTTTTTAAAACTAAAAGAATTTCCATGAATTCCAACTTCCAACTTTTACACACAAACAACTTTATGAAGATTGAAGACACACTATAGAAAAGCCTGACGAACAAAAAATACATAATCTAATGCATAACGCATCAAAATGTATTAGTAATGTAATGATTAAGATTTTAAGTTTGATTTCAGTTCCTTCTAAAGAATTGAAAACTCTTCAAAACTAGTTTGCAGCCATAATCATTATTATTATCAAAATACACAGAAATCAATCAATCTATTATCCGTCCAAATACAAAGAACTAAAAACTATGAAAGTTTGATATCACGTAGACAAACAGACCAACAAGATTTTCTCATCTCATTTCATATGAAGCCAAGTAATAAAATTTGCAAATAAAATTCAGACTGTACACTCATCATCATCATCATCCCCATTGTCGTCCGTCTTTCATTTACACTCATTCACTCACAATTCACAATAAAATATAATTATGTTTGATTATAAACATATATACCATAGCTATGCACACAATTTCTACATAACGTACAAGGTAAAACAGAAAGAGGAACGAAGTATTCATTGAATATTATTATTTGAATTACAACTCTCTGCCCGACAAATGTTATACGCCAAATGCATAATATAATATTATTATTGTTTCACAAACGTATAGAATATAGAACATGGAACTGTTATATGTATATGTAAGTTATGCAACCATAAACAAGGTAATACTTGACTCAATTTGTCTTTGTATTTCTGAACTTTTCCAACTTCTTTGGAACTAAATGTGAAACGTAGTACAACTAATATATATATATATATACTTGCGGTGCTTTTGATTTGATGAAGAATGCAATTCAACTTCTTTCAAACTGTTGTAACAATAACCATCGTCGTCATATTATCATAATAATATTATTTCAATAACCAATAAGCATAAAGAAAAAAATATTATGGCAATGTCAACATTCAAAATTAACAACTCTTGCTGAGAAAACCTTCCATCATTAAAATATTCGGTTTTCAAAGTATTTGAAAAGCAAATGGAAATAAAATTTAAAAACACTGCTAAAGGAGCGAACGACTGTAGAATGTAAAATGTAGAACCTTTGTTGTATGATCGTAAAATGGTTCGTATTTCAAGTACATCATAAGGTTAAGACTAAAAATTATTAACAGACATATATATGCAAATTACCATGTTGTTCTCATATTGACTCAGACTCAAAAAAAATACAATGGTGTGTTGTATAGAGTATAGTGTAAATATAGAAATAGAATGCACACGATATATGCAAACATGTATATTTATACATATACACTACACATCGGCAAATACGTCACTTGTCAATAGTCAATAGTGAATAGCAAAACGGAGAAGGCATGCGAATAATTATTGCAAAACTAAAACGTGAATGTGAAATATGGTTGGTTTCATGAAACCGTTTATATTTTAGAGAAACAATGACAAACGGCAAAGTCATAAAACAATAACTTATCAAACTTAACTATCCACATGTATAAAAAATATTCTAATTCTAGAAACAATAATATGCACAGACAACCATTTCTAATATTCATTCATGTACCTTTTCTTTTTCTCTTTTATCTAGAATCCAGAATCTAGATACATACATTGAAGCATGCAACAAACAAGAAACATGTCAAAAATACTAAAAACTAAAAAGAAGCAGGTGTCAAATTTAAAATTCATAATAACTCAAAACAAAAACTGAGTGCCATTCCAAATCTACATGTATAATGTATATATGCATGAAAAAGTATCTGTCATGTTAAGTTGTGAGCACCTATCTATCTACTGTCCATATCCCCATATGTGAAGGTTTCAAAATTTTGATAATTATTGTTATTACTGTTAATTGTTATTTATCATTTATCACTATTAAATACTCTGTCTTCCTACACTATACTAAAATAGATGAATGTTATACGTTCGGTCTCGTATTACACTACAAGGAGGATGTGACATGCACAAAATGTGTGGGCAAAATAAAGGAAAATGTCTATTTGCTATACAGCAATTTCTATAATTGACTCTTTAGATAACCCAGTTTAAACAAGCACATGTCTAGTAAAAGACAAGTGTCAACCTTTTTGAGCTGTTACTACTTTTCTTTTCTCCCTGAATTTATAGGATGATTGTACGATTGGATTGAAAATTTTTAATAATTATTATTGATTTCTATGTCAAAGTCCAGGTGCTGTATGCTGTATATATATGCAATATGTACATGTTTAGAATTTTGACAACCGTTCAAAAGCAAGAAAAGCAACCGGTAAAATAACAATAATAACAGCTATTTGTACATCAGCCGTGACGGTAATTAATAGCAATTGAGGATGCCCAAAACAAACAAATTAAATGAAATCAAAATGTAAAATCATAATACAATAATGCACAAAATTTCATATGAAATTTAAAATTTGGTTTAAAAACTAGTAACTAAATATAGTAACCAAATAAAATACAACTTAAACATTATCAATTATAAATAAACTAAAGAAAAGTAACGGGCTAGGTGACAAGGGAAAACCAAATCAAAATTTAAAAAATAACTAAAGTCATTCATTTCATTTTGTACACTCCAATTTCAAAACTCAAAACAAACTGTGCAATATAAAAATACCAACCATACCAAACTATTATTCAACAAAGTAAATAACAATAATAATACTGGTAAAAAATAAACATTTTTTACAACTCGGTTTAAAATAAAATAAAGTTTTAATAATTCGTAGGTAAACTAAACTATATAATAAATAATAAATAATAATCATAAATAATAACAAATAAATAAAATAAAATAATAATAAGGTCAGGCAATAAAAAGGCATTGTAAGGGATAGGCTGCTGTGTGTATGTTGTACTGATGACTCGTCTGATTAATATCAGTTAATAACTTGGGCTTTAGAACCGCGCAAATTACCAAACTGATATTTTCGAACAATAGTCACAAAAATTCTTCCAAATTGCCAAATAATCCCGATTCATGTTCTACTTCCATCACTCAATTTAAATTATTACACAAATATAATATATATTTAAAGAATATCGACTACTGTTTCAATTTTTATACAACTTATTTTTCTTTTTTTATGAACAACTTGAAGCCCTAACTAAAAATTCTATCACAAGTTATTTATAAATGTACAAAAATTTAACAAAATTTAATTTGCGTAACGAAAAAAATAATCTACTCTAATTTTTTACTTTGTTCTATATATGTATTAACAGGTAACATAATAATATATTATATATATTACACATTATACACTGTGTTGGTGTTCAAAAATTGTTTTTTTTTTTTTTGAACTAATGATGGAAAACCTACATGATTTATACGTATGCCTACTTTTGACTGTGTAGTGGTGTATCAAAAAGGTAGTAACATTATAATGTAAAAAAAAATAAATCAATATGGAAAAACTAAGGGCAAAAAATCTCTCACATTATAAAAATTGAGAAAGCAAGCGATTGGGATGATGAAGGCTTACACAGTAAAAATTAAAAAATGCAAAATTCACAACACATTGCATGTATGTACTTGGTCTCAAAACAGTAATACAATCCAATGCTATGAACACATGCAAATTAACTAAAAGGAAAGGTGAAATTGTGCACCTACCTTCAGCTTTGAGTTGTGCAATAGTCCTCGTCTTCTCCTCGATTTGAGCTGAAAGTTGTTGAGCTACAGGAAAAAGTAGAAGATGGAACATGGAAAGAAATAAAACAAAAGGAAATTCAATTCAAGTACATTATGTTTTATGTTTAGTTTTATTTTGTAACCTAAAGTTCAAAAGGTGTTATTTCATCATCATCATCATCATCCATCATCATTTCTTACAGAAATTCATTACATTTTAAAATTATTTATTACCTGCGTCCAAACCAGATCTCGCCTTTTCTAATAAATCCTCCTTGATACTAACATCTTTCTCCAAGCCTTCTTTCTCGGCCAATATTCGATTAATCTCTCCCCTTAATGTCTTTTCAATATTCCCTATTTCAGTTTCTTTTTCTATTGTAAACAAAAAAAAAACAAGCAGAGTAAAACATTAATCAAAATTATATTCTGTAATCTGTAATCTCGTCCTATAAACTGCATAGTAATAAAAAGCAACGAGTACAATAATTCAATTCTTCTTACAATATATAATGGAAAGTGACATTACCTTTTTGAAACTGTTCTAGTACAAAATGTAAATTTTGAAGTTGAAGAGTCAACTTTTGTAATTGATCTTCGTATGATGAATTTTGAGCTCTTGACACATCCCTCTCGGCCGTAATACGATTCAACTCTTCCTTTGCATCACCACTACGAATGCTGAAAAGAATTATATAATCAAATCAGACATTCTATACAAAACAAACCACGTTGTCCCTTCTCTGCTCTTCTAATCAATTCAAACACACAAACGTACAATTCACACAAAATCTGACAATAAGAACACACAAAGGAAACTGATTCATGATATGTACAATACACTAGCGTCTTCAATCTTCAACCTCTATGCTAAAAGTACTTCTCCATTAAAAAAACGAAAGCTCAATACAACTTTTTTTTATTCTTCTTTAAATTCGTATTAGTCGGGGATTAATGGAAATTCCTTTCATTCTTAGACTACCATTCACAAAAATGCAGATACAGGCCTGAACACATATCCTACTGTCTAATTCTACCACATGAGTAACCATGATGTACATACATACTCCATGCTGTTTAAAGGCTTCAACATGTTCTATGTGTACACTATAACTGTTTCTCTGCTCTCTGCCAAATTACCAAAGAGATCACAAAAAAACTAAAACCCGTCAAATAAAGAAAGAAAAGAAGCACAAAAAACCTAATCAGTTTTCCATTCATAGAATTCAACAAGGGACCTTTCTTTTCTGTCTCTATTTAAATTAAACTGCTGAGCTCAATTCAAATCAGAAAATAGATCAGGTTCCGGAAATACAAGAAGATTGAACTCAAGACAGGAATAATAAATGTGATAATCATGAATCATGAATGTGTAAAAATCTGTTCTTAATCCATTTTTCATGTTTCTATTTTATATTTTATACTTGATTCTTTATACATCAAAGAAAACTCATTCAAATTTACAATAATAGAATATTAAACAATACTAAAAATGTCAAATATTCAAATGTCTATCAAAAATATAAAAACACAGACAAAAGCTCAAATTTTATGTAATTGCTTCAGATTTTACATTCAACAGAAATTAAACTTGAAAAATACAATAATAATATTACATTTTTCTTTATACAAACCAGACTACAAACTACATTATACAATAAAAAAAATAAATTTCAATTTTCTATTTAAACAAATATTATAATGAGAAAAACGAAAAAGCTGAAAAACAAAGAACGTCTGAAATTATTCAATTATGGTAAAAAGAAAGAAGAAAAATACATACATGCATAAAATACATAATATTTCATTATATGGATAAAATGGCTGCGTACATTCGACTTTTATCATAGTGATATACATAAAAGTAATGTGTCGAAATTTGTCCGTTTTCTCCCTTTTTTTTGTCTAACCTCTTCCAATATTCATTGTTTCGATTTCATACGTACACGTATGTAGATATAGATATGTCCATATTATGCACTATATACAATACACATATACATTGACAGGCATGGCGAGAGAAAAGAGAAGACAGAAGAGGAAAAAAGAAGGGGAATGACAGAGAACAGAATTTTGGAATGAAATGAGGATTACGTGGTTCGCCTCCGTTGACATATTACTAAGAGAAATAATATTTTATGCATAGTAATTCCGCCTTTCCAATGTTCACAAAAAGTAGAAGGAAAAAGAGAAAGAAAGAAAGACAAAAAACTATTTCGGAGAGATAGAAAGACTGGTTCGACAGCTCTTGCGCCTAACGTTTAAATTATCTATTCAACAGAAGAAAATACGCCTTCTATCCATCCATCCAATGAATCAATAAGAGAAGAAAAACGACAACAGTAACTGTAACTAACAAAACCAAGAGAGCAGAGACCAAAACAGAGACAGAGACAGATACGTTACACGTTCTTTCCCATTATAAAAAAAACCACAACTGAAATCTCCAATGTACAATATCACGTAATAATATTATAAAATATTATACATTGAATAAAATACTCTTAAATGTTTTTCTTTGTTCGGATGATGTACAATCTACATGAATGATAATTCATATCTTGTAGAATTTAGCATGTAACATTTTTTAATATCATGAAATATAAAATATAGATCAAATTCTGAAGAGAACTGACAGCAGTACATGGAACATGGAACAGTATCATACTATATTCTATATTATTATTACTATACTCGGTATAAAATCGAAAACGCCTACTTGGGTGCTTGGTGGTTGGCTTCATTCCTCAAGAATACTCAAGATCAATTCTTATCATGGTGATCAAAAAATCGATATAATTATTCATCGATTTGACTATAATATCAATATCCATAGTTAGCATTATGGATTATGAAATACGAAATATGGAGTATTTTTTTAAAAAAGGTTTACTTTTTACTTATGAAATTCCCTGCAGTTACATAAACTCCATTGGCATATTTTTAAAATAATAATAAAAATCATTTAAATGTTCAAGTATCTTTTTTTCCATCCATCAATAAAAAATATGACACGATCTAAAATCCAAAGAAGCAATAAAAAAAATGAATACTAACTCAAAATATCATATTTTACACAGAAGCTGAATTAAAAAAAAAAGATACAAAGACGAATAGGAATTTCTTCACAAAAAATGAAAAAAATAAACGGAAACAAAGCTGCTACATGCATAATAATATAAGATAAAAATCCTACATACATATTTATTTAGTAAGCCTTCAAAAAAAATAGCCATTGCATCGCCACAAAAGACTATTAAAGGAATGAATTGCCAAAATCAATAAAGTTATAAAGACACAGAATAACAGTGTTCCTGTATACATATTCCATTCCATGTTCTACATTATGCTGTATTTTTCTCCTTCTACAATATAATATTATGTCTAATGTCTACTATAGTAAATATATTATATCAACACATAAAAGTTAGTACATAATCTAGTAGCATTTTTTCTTCCTCCAAACATACCTATATATACACTATACAGTAAGCCACACACAGGTATTTCTCTTGTATACATAATATGTATGTACTCCAGCCTCTCATGTGTATACAGTCTCATTTTTTTCCTACTAAATCACAAGCAAAAAGTAGGAGAGTGCTCTCTCTGTTTCTTCTTCTTCAATGACCAGTGAAAGAAACAGAGGATGTGAGGTAAGTACTACAAAGTACAAAGTATATGTGACATATAAATTATATAATGTACTACATACATATTACATGGAGCATGGATGAATGGTGTAGCCTACCTAACTGAATCCCGTTTCTTTTAGTTTATATTGAGCTCTCATTATTTATACATGTATGACATTACACAACATTTTAGGGATAAACAGACTTATGCATTAGAAAATGAGGAATTCGACTAGCGACTGTGGAAAGTAGAAATACTCCCATTCTGGATACTGGATACTGGACATACAAAAATAGAAAAAAATACGAGAAAAAAAACACACACACTTACTTATCTTGAAGAGTCTGAGCAATTTGTGTCTTGAGTTGAGAGAGCTGAAGCCTTAGTTCCTTTTCCCGTTCTTCATTCACGAGAGCTTCAGTAGTAGCCTGCTCTTCAAAATCAACCAAATGAGTTCTCAGCCGTTCTAATTCACCTTCTAGCTTCTTAATCCGCTCCTCTCTCTCCTCCACCTGCCAATTTCAATTCAAAGTAATGGTATGGTTAGTTATATTAAGAATTTGTATGTATGAGTAAATTGAATAATATGAATGAAAATACAGTTCTGTACTTTCTATTCAATACGACATTTATATCATACTGATTGAGGCAGTATGTAATGAAAATTGAGATTCTTATTTTTACAGGTATCAAGATTTTATATATTATTATTACAAGTCTGAACGGGTAATAAGTAAAAAGTTGAAAGTTTTTGAATCACTATTTTGTAGTATTATTTTACTTATTTTAGGACTCC
Source organism: Sminthurinus aureus (assembly GCA_034698265.1). Taxonomy (NCBI): domain Eukaryota; kingdom Metazoa; phylum Arthropoda; class Collembola; order Symphypleona; family Katiannidae; genus Sminthurinus; species Sminthurinus aureus. The sequence goes on from JAQGBH010002732.1 coordinate 17,636, forward strand.
TAATACTAAAATCTATATTATGTATATATTATTATTATTATGGACCATGAAATACTAGTCCAATACTGTACACTGTACAGGGAAACAGACAGACAGCATGCAGATGTGAAATGTGAAAGTAAAACTATTAGGAGAGAAAGTCTCAAAGTTTATAAAATAAAATTACTTTTGAACTCCATTCATGTTCCTTAATGCCCCACGTTGAATTCAGTTCAGCTACTTTCAAGGCTATCCGTTCTTCCAACTCCTTTTCTCTCTCCATTTCCCTTGCTATTTCTTTTTGAGCTTCTTCTTCTTCTTCCGTCACTTTTTCTACTCCTTCCTTTTCTACTTTCGTAGGTCCAGATTCAATTTCGAGTAAGTGATGATGATGATGTTCCTCATTGTCTGTTTGTGTATAGCTATCAGCTAGAGGAACTCGGAGTCTCTGAACTTGCTGTACTTGACATGGACTGGATTTTGCTCGATGAATAAAGGCAATACCGGAAGGTTCATCATCAGAAGTCCCTGTCTCACCCAGTCGACCATCTTCCTCAACTCTCTCATCTTCTTCAATCACTGTATATGAAAAACACACACACACAAACACACATATATTATACCTAGACTGATAAAATAAAATAAATCAAGCATTTTCTTCTATAGATTTTTTGCAAATACTAGTCCAAAGCTCTAAAATATTATTCCTATTTTCAAAATATTATTCCTATTTTCAAAATATTATTCCTATTTTCAAAACATTTCCAAGCTTATTTTCAAATTATTATACAAAATCGTTTCAAGTTTATTTTGAAAACTAAAAATTAAATTATTAAAAGTGTGGAAATTATTTTATAAAATAAACTAAAATTATTATTACCAGTTTCTAATCCATAGAGGTCAACTTTTGGTGGTAAATAATTGACTGATTCTCCACTTGCAACAAACGCCGCTTCTTCACTTTCTTCCAAATCAACTTGATTATCAAAACCTTCGGATGTTTGCTGCTGATGTTGTTGTTGCACACTCAATTTGGACACTGTTCTTTCTAATGTACTTTTTCGTTCAAGAAGATCACGCCATACTGCAGCAAGTTGTCTAAGAATAGACAATATGACATTCTCTTCACTATCTGAGAATTCAAATTGATGATGAAGGGGATGAGAAGGATGTTGATGTTGATGCTTTGGCTGTTTCCTTAAAACTGGCTGTCCATCAATAATGAATTCTGAATAGAGATATGTAAGAATTTCTTCATGAAATTTTGCACTAGAAACTTCTTTCTCGTCTGCACTATGCTGTAAATTTATTAGCTCTTCCCGAAGTAGAAACAACTCATTTTGGTATGAGTTGCAACGTTCCTCCAGTTCCAACTTTAAATTAAAATAAAACAAAAGTATGTTAAATATTTGCATTATAATTTAAATCCTTTTCAAACGTTTCTGCATAAAATACATAAAATGAAACTTGTCCATTGTTAATATGCACACATAAAAAACTAGCACATCAAAACGTTTCTATTTACGTAATAATAATTTCTAATCTCCAACTGAGAGAGAAGGAATATTAATGTAACATAATGTAATGTAAAGTACAATGCCAAGAAATTCAAACAATTTTTTACATTTCTCAATTTCACTAGATTATTCTTATCAGTTTTTTTTTTTTAGATTTGAAATGAATAACCAGCAGTAAATTCCACATAATAATATTATACGTCTACAAATGATTATTAATGGAGCCTCAACAATTTCTGATTTAATTTGCCCAGTCAAAAATTAAATGCTAATAATATATACATTGTCTGCATTCTTTTGTACGTTTTAGTTTTAGAAACAACAACTAACAAGTACATTCTAAATTCCAATGAAAATTTTCTTTCAACAAGTTTTTGATGAATGCGGACAATTTAAATAAAAATAAATACATTATAATAATATTATCATTATAACTTGTAATGATTAATCAATATTATGAGCAAAAAAAACAAGAGTTTCAGCTTACCCGTAATTCTTCATCTTCTTCGATACGTTTATCGATGGATTGTTCATCTGGATCTGGGTTTGTTCCAGTATCGACACAAGTTGAACGTTGTTCTTTACATTCCTCTTCTTCTTCTTTCTTTACTTCTTGTACTTGCTCTTGGGATTCTGTATTCGTCCCAACACTTGTCGTTTCTTTAGCTGCATCATCCACTAATTCTGTTACTGCTGATGTTGATACTACCGTCTCATTCTCAAGTGGATTTTGCTGCTGCTGCCGTTCCCTTTCTTCCTCCTTCTCCTGCTCCTATAACATAACATAACATAACAATCAAAATTTTAAAAAACCAATAAAATAAAAATGACTATACTATATAATATTATTCTATATCATTACATACATGTATGAGCTACTACTACTACTGTGACTGACTCAATTTACACTGACGAAGAAAGAAATATAAAAGAGGGAGAGCGAGAGAGAGTTTAGTTAAAATCACGTCCAGAGTTCACTCACTCTGACACTTTGAAATTGTGAACATAAATACAGGCATACATACATGTATACCATGTCATGTATGATCTCGACTTTCGACTTGAAAAGGATCAAATATCACCTTGGAGACTTTCGACTTGATGAAAATGCTTTCCAATCCATAACATACAAAAGCAGTAGCAATATCCATAATAATATTAGACAATATTATTTAGTCTATACATCCATCATCATCATCATTCCATTATATTATTACAATTACTGCTATTATTATTTTGCACACTTGCAGTTTGTCTTCTGTTCTGCGTCGTCACCCAACACCCAACATCAACACCAAATTCGCCAGTATTTTAAAACTTTTTTTTTTCCTAAAAGTCTCCTCACTCTTTTTTCTTTTCGTTTTTCCGTTTTGTGACTTCCAAATAGAGTTTCAATTCTCCATGTAACGTCAAAATAGCGTCAAATGAACCAATGCAAAAGGCAGTGAAATATTACACTATTTTTCAATGTGTATGTTAACAGTAGTATAATAGTTGCTTTTTAATAGCTAATAGTTGTCTACACATTAAATCAGTATAAGAAAATGACTCCACACTACATACAGTATTCAGTATACAGTATACAGTACACACCATAATTGAAAATTTCTACCTCTTGCCCCTCTTCAACCATTTTCCATCATAATATATACATCCAAAAGTCATGGTAAATGGTAATGCAGTAGTGTAGTTGTGGTAGAAACTGTTGTTCAAATTATTTAAAGACGTGGTCATAACACAATAATAATAATATATTATGACATATCTGGAAAGTATACAAGTGTACAAACGCAGCAGTAATAATTTCATGGCTCTTCTATCCCTCTTCTCTCCATTTCTCATAACAAGCACCGTGTAGCCTCTGCCGATTTTTCAACTCTGGGATCGTTTTACTCCAAGAATAAAAAGCATGCATACACTTGTATATTATGCATTATACAACTATGGAGTTTTGGTTATTATTCTATTATCGTAATCGTAGAGCGTAGTTCATAAAAATCTTAAACTTGTACTACGACTACTACTTTCATTATTGGGAGAAAACAAAAGGGTACAAATATAATACATAAAGGCATGAATCATACAGACATATGTATATACATGTACAATAAAAATATGGAAAATATAATACATGTACAATACCCGTGTGTGTCTGTGTATAAAACGATTACTCATAACAATAATATTAATGTAAAGATATTATTATTACATACAGAAAGATTTCATCATTATTACTACTATTACTATTATTATTATTCGAATATCCTAATCAAGGAAATAGTAATAGCTTCTCTCTCACATTCCAATCTCTCATTCTTTTTCCTCGTAAAAGAAAATTGTTCTACGAGTCAAATAATAGCATAATATTGCATATTATTATTGTTATACCATTATATTTTAAAATACCACATTTGTATCTAGTATATATTGTTATACTGTGCATGTATGGATAGAAAAGGTCGTAAAAAATTAATAGAGTTCCCCAGTTCAAATTTGAAAAGTCTCCTTGACCCTAACCAATACCATTCTTCTTCTTCTTTCCTCTCCCTATCCTATGTCTTGTAGATACTGTGTACTTTGAAAGGTATTGAATGTTGAATGTTTCATTTTTTGTCTTTTCTGATTACGGAAGCATAATATATCGATTCAAGAGATACAGACGAAGACCAAGTCACAGTTGATGGCAAAGACATGAAAATTCTCTAGACTCTCGATTCTAGACAGTGTACTATACCACCGAAGTGAACCTTCATGTTAAAATCGAAGACGACGGAGAAGAATCAGAAGACGTGTCAATTCAAATTTCAAATGGAACATTATGCAGACTAAAGATTTGGTATATTAACAACATACTATGTTTTTTTATATATATTTCAACTTGCTCAGGTCAGGACCATAGACGATAGTTCGAGAAAGAAAAAGTTGACGAATTTGCTTGGTAGACTCTATTTCACATGTTAAGGCACATAAGATGTACGCATAATGTGATATATTATATAATATTATACTCATGTACATAATTTGCCTATTCAGTCCATATTTATTTTATTTTAAAATAATCACATAACCGTCATTTCCTTTCTCAATTACACAACACAAATCGTCAACATTACAACTTGGCGCCTCATTACTTTTTGACCCATATGAAGTTTGGTTTGGAATGGCAAGGCATGGCATAAAATAACATGCATGAATGTATGCATGTATATATGTGTATTTTGTGTGTACAACATTCAAAAACATATTTTATTTGTAGTTTTTTTTTTGCAAGAGACAGAAGACAGAGTCAGACTATTATTTGCATCTATACAAAAATAAAACAAAAATTACGTACATGTTATGTCTTACACTTGTAACTTGTATTCTTTCTTTCCATCCAAGACTTTTCTACCGTGAGATCCTTTCCATCTGTGGTTTATGCGTGTGTGTGTGTGTAATGTCTATCTATTTGTTAGGATAGGCAATAGGCAAAAGCCAAAACCAAAGAAGGAACAATAACCACGACCGGATTCAACATTAGATTCAGTACTATAGGTAGGTACTAGGTACTAAGAAAAAAGGATGTGTAGGTATGCATGTATTATGTACAATGTACAGAAGAGAAAGAGAAACTTGAGGAGCGTTCCTTGATGAGGAAAAAAACCTTAGGCGAAATTTGAGATGAATTCTTTCTTGTACTGTGCACAGACTAGACCCTAGTAAAGACCGAGGACTTTAAAGGTTTTTTTTTACCACTTTATGCAGCGCCTCTTGC
>JAQGBH010002733.1:0-22873 GCA_034698265.1 Sminthurinus aureus
CACGAATATCACCACTAGAATGCTAACTTCATTTTGACGTGCCGGCCCTCCCGATTCAGTAAAGATCTAGTGGTACATAAAACATGAACATCTTCCTTCTCCATGTATTTTAGACTTTAGACGATCATCATCATTGAGCATTGAGCATTGAGGATAGAGTGTATATTGTACACGTAGAATTCTGCATAGATGATACATACGGCAGATGCATATGGAAGCTGTAAATGTCAGTCATATTTTGTAAGGAGTAAGCAGCTCCAGCTTTATGAGCTATTTACCATTATTTTTATTTACTCCCTCTAAACTCCAAACTCTAAACTCTAAACATACAATAAACATGCAGAATAAACATTTATATACTTTTTTCTCCTTGTACTTGATACTTTATTAGCGACGAACAAACAGCACACAGCAAAAAGCAAGAACACGACTGTTTCACTGTTCTGGGACTGTACAATGTACAAAGTACAACATACAAGATACAAAATGTGACTACATGTACAAAAGGACTTTTATATTTGAGCTTGATTCTGAATTAGAATTTCAAGACACAAGTCACAAGACACAAGACAAATTCAAGTAAAGGCCATGACTGAACCTAAATGATAATAATGATAATTATTATAATGATGATGGTTATTCTGTATTATTATTATTGTTGTAATTCTACTTGTTTTTTTTATTTGTACATAATATTATACAATGTACAACATTTGGATTTGTATTTGTTTTTGTAGATATTTATATTTATAGCTTATAATGTATACAGTTAAAAAAAGATCCATTGTGAGCTCATCATGCACATGTTAAATATAGCTATCGCATAATGATAATTATGATGCTGATGATGATCATGTCTTTTAGTTTTTATTTTATACATGTTTCGAATTTGGAACCATAAAACTGCTCATCTAATTTTAAATTTCAATACAATACAATATAAAAATGACATTCCTTTCATGCTCCATATTCTATACCACATTTTCCATTTCATCGTGTCCACACCACATAAATTCACTCAATTACACATACATAATCAACCTTTCAGATTTCAAATGAATGAAATTGTGAGTGAATACAGTAGACGAATGAATGAATGAATGGACGAATAATGCTAATGATAATGATAATAGTTGGACATTGACGTGGACAGTGGACACACACAGAACACAGACAAATTAAATATGAAGCATAATGATTATTCATTATTCATTATACATGAAAAAGGAAAACAAAATTGATGATGGAGAAGCAAAAAGGAACAACGACAATGAAAATCCCAAATAAAAAACGAAACCGACAGTGAAATCTTCCATCACTCTCTCTTTCAGTCTTTTCATGGCAAGTTACAAGTTATTAAAATTATGCACAATGTACATTTTTAGAACTAAAGACTCAAAAGATGAAAAGGAAGCAAAAAATATCAAAGTGGAAAGAAAAGAAGGGGGTGGAAAACGTGAGTAAATGAATCCAAAATGTTGTAAATATGTATGGATACTTTGCATAGGAAGTTGTAATATAGAAAAAAGGAAAAATCCATCTTAATGATCCATATTCTTTCACATTGTGGAAATTGTAAATTGTACATGAGCAAAAACTGGCTGGAAAAATATGAGCACTCTGTACTTTGTGTTGTACGTTCATGCTCATGTTCATGTTCATAATCTCATAAAGCATGGAGGTATCATATCGTATGAGAGAAAAACGATCCTGTTTTTGCTACACTGGACTGGATAAACTGAATTGTCGTTGTGAAAAAAATTCACAGGAGCAGGAGCAAACAAAGAGTCACAGTCGTTCTCCATTATCTCATACTTTAATTTATTTTACATGATTTCACTCACTCATAAGTCGTTTACTATTTACCATTTACCATTACATACATGGAAATACATATACGTACAATATTAAAATATAATAATAGGTCTGCGTTCTATTCTGTGCTCTGTATTATTTATCTTATGAAGTAGGAAGCCTTCTCTGTTCTCTGTTCTGTCTTCTGTGTGATGTGTATAGTTTATAGTACATAGTAACCATTTTATTTGTGTAAGCATAATATATCAAGCTATATTTGTACAACATAAAATATACTCTGGCCGTACCTCTTAAAAAAAAATAACTACTGTCCTTTAAAAATTCTACGTAAGATATGAAGCATCACGTTAGTTTTCTTACACTAGACATGTAAAATGTACACGACACATTATTATACATTATACAGTACAATGTAGAATGTAGAATACAAGACAAATGCAAAAATGCAAAGGGGGAACACAACCTTGGACCAAAGTTGCAGAATCCTTCAGATTTTGCATGGGCGTCGCACACTTGGTGAAAACAATGGAACTTTAGCAGTCTCCATAACGTTTTCAATTTTCAATACACAAGACAAGTCAAGACTCAAGACATCATGAGACACGAGAGATAGATATAGAATATAGAATGTAGAGTATAGAGTGAGAAGGAGAGTTTTGATATTTGAGTGAGAACTTTGAAACTAAATAAAACTATCTTGTACATAAACATCTATGGTGCATAGTCTATAGGGTACACATGGTACATGGTTCGTCACTCAAGACGCAAGAGACAATGAACGTCTACCCACATCAACACACACACACACACAGCACTTGTGCAAGATGCACGACAATATCCATATTTAATATTCACAATATAAAATATAGTATTATAAACAAATATGTCTTGTGTGTTTCATATTGAGGTATTTTGTATTTTATGATGCTCTCGTCAGTCAGATTTACAGATATTTTACAGATATTTCCAACTTTTGACTTGACTCTTGACTCTTGACTTGCCTAACCTACCTACTACCTACCTACACGGCCTACCCAGATTTTTGCTAATTTTTATTCGCCAATTCTACACTCATTCCATGTAAAACGTCTGAATCCTGAATTCATGATGATGATGAGCCTTGCATGCTAATAATATTTATATTTCATTTTATTAGAATTTACAATAAGTTATATCTGCATCAAGCATCAAATATCAAATATAATATGAAAATTGTACAGTGCATATTGCACATACTATCCAGCAATTTTTCATCCTTCATTCATTCCTATATTTTCTACATGTACTTGTACATGTTGTTTATATAGTATTATATGATTAGATGGGTGGAAGATAGGTAGATGGTAGATGATAGATAATAGATAAATATCGCTCAATAATAAAAAATATTCTTTCCTCACAAAAAATCCAAATCAAATCAAGTCAAATCATCCATGCAACAGTCAACAGCACTGATTAGGCTCAAGACTCAATACTCAATGCCCAATGTTCCTGTGTACTAAATTTTAAACAAACTGCGAACTCCAACATGGACCAGAAAAAAAGCATAAAATTCTTTATACTTGATTACACGTGTAGCCTTTCCTCTCGAGTCTCTAGTATCTAGTCTCTCGTGTTTAGAGTTTAGTGCTGTTTGCCTTATACTTAACTCTTCACTGCTGCTGCTGCTGTTGTTATTTCATTCTATATATTATATATTCTATTTTATTTTAAGAACACAAAGACCAATTGTATCTTCTATTTTCTCTCGACTCTAGACTCAAGACTTTAGACTCCAGGCTCTAGACATTTTGTTATATTATATATTCTATTATTATTATTATTATTATTATTATTATTACCATTCGTGTATTTTACTCAATGAAAATTAATGACTTTATTTTTGATTGACAATTGAAATAGCTGTCGATGGACGAGATGTGATGGTGATGGTGCTGTGCCAAGTAAAAAACTAAGGAAGGAGTCCTCCAACATCCAACATCTATCCTCTATCCTCTATCCTAGTTGTTCAAATTCATATGCTCAAAGCTCAAACTCATAATATTCATTTTCATTGAGATTTCAGTGAACAGAACAAACAAGACAAGAAAATACAATACAAGACAGAGCCAGCATCCACCTGCGCTCCAAGCCTTTTCCACCTATAAAATTAAATGCAGGAGCAAAGAGTAAACTATAGATATATACTATAGAGGAGTCCGTGTTACGACTTTGGAGTTAAGAGTTGAGAGCATTTCCCATGTTCTTTGTTCTACATGCACTGTAAATGCATGTCAATTTTGTTTGGAGTTTGGAATAGAGAAGTGGGTAAAAACTGTGGAAAAAAATTATTGCTGGAATGTTATGCTTATCGCCATGAGGGATCATCTTGTCTGTTTCATTTTTTCCTTTTCAATTTCTCTCCTCTCGTTATATTTGCACTTTGTACGTGGCATTTACTGACAAGTGAGGACTGCAGAACACAACACAACACAACACAATACACAATCATGCGGAAAATGACTCTTATATTACTTTCCATGTTCATCCATCTGCAGTGTACAGTCTTTTGCCTACTGCCTACTTCCTATAGTGTGTATTGTGTATTGTGTAATGAACATGCAGAAAATAATCCAAAATCCAAACCAATATCTTTAGTACAGTATAGCGGAAGATAGCAATTCTTAAATGATGGTAAAAGATACACAAAACGCAAATGAATAGATTCAACACGGATAATGTATGTTATCTGCATCTGTATTTTGTGTGTATGTTCCTGAACGGCCTCATGATCTTCTGATTTGACGGATAATGATGCATTTAACCTTCTCTTAATACAGATCTCCACAGATTTCTACGTAATAATATGTACAATGTACACGCAAAGACAATCTACAAACTACAAACTACACGACTCATGATTTATACATGTACCTTGGTGAAAAAGGTACACTGTATACAGTTTTTGATGGATGAAGATGAATTTCTGAGTTTCTGCAAATAATTGACATGTGCAAAACACAACACACACATATTGTAACTATGTATAAACGGTACACGGTAAATACTTGAAGATTGTGAGATATCTTTTTGAAATAAATAAATAAACTGGTATGGATTATAGAGAATGGAGAATGGAGAATGGCGGTGGAATGTGAAATGTAAGTAGAAAACAAACCGTGATTTTTGCCACTAGTTAATACATAATAATAAAGGATCATCATCATCATCATAATTCTCCTTCTGAATGATAATGTGCATAAACAGTTTATGATGCATTTTGTATAGACAGTAGACAGTAGACAATAGATAGATAGATAGTAGACAGCGATGTACTGTAATGTTGACGTAACCTATGATATTGTGTATCATGGATCATGATGTAGGATGGGAGTATAATGGATAATACGAATGTATTTATTTACAATGTATTAAAAGTGGAAGTACAAGTATAGACACTCCTCGTCCCGTCACAAGTCTCAAGTCACAAGTCGAGAATCGAGAATAAAGTGCAGCTAAAACTGTAAAAACTTCATTCCGCAAGGCGCAAAGGTCTCTCCTTTTCGCCTTTACACATATTTTTTCCTCACAATTCACTACGTACATATAGAATATTAGAATATAGACATATAGTTAACAATGTAGTGCGTATTACATATGGTTGAGCAATTAGTACAAATTCACCCCTTCAACTACTGCATAATACATAATGCTTCATTTTGTTGTCTTCTCTTTTCCTTTTTCTCACAACTGTGCAAAACATAAAATACAATACAATAAAATAATAATAATGATGATGATGATGGTAGGTGGTTTTAGCATTGAAAGTTTCATATGTATACATATGTAAAATGCAGAATGTTGATATACAAAAGGAGAATACTTTAAATAGCTATCTATGAATGGATTTGACTACAGTTGGACTTTAGCAGTTAGACCAAGTCATGCGTATGTGTGTAAATATATGTTTTGTTATTATTGTTATACAGTTTGATATTGTATGCAATATGCAGAGAATGTTCATTTGCAGTGGATTACTATTTCAAACTGTACAGAGTATACGGAGTAGAAGGGATGGAGCAGGTGAGTTTTTGAATTGTGTTCATGTTAATCGCATCGTGAGTAAGGTTACACAGTGTACTGACACATCACATATACACACTACGACACCTTCGACTCTTTCGACTCCTTCGTCTTCACTGATCACCTCTCTGATTCTCATTCTCATTTTCCTTCTCAGTCTGATGCAACAGGACAGAAAACACAACACACAATACACAATAGCCATATCATACATAAAATAAGACAACAAAACACAACACAGCACAGCAGAACCTAAGTAACAGAACATGAAATAAAATGTAGTCGCGGCCCACAATCTGCAAAAGGAAGAAACTAATGTATGTGAGAGTACAAGGCTAAATCCTGACGACAAACAAACCCATCTCGTTATTAATTATAACGTAGTCTAAAGCCTAAACGATTAAGTACAAAGTGTGATGCATTCACTTTTACCTAAAAGATTTATATATGTACATAGGATGAGAGATGAGGGCTCGTCCGATTCTTCATCTGCATGTGTGTTATATTAATTCTTTATTCTATATTCTGCATTCTACATTTCGTACAGCATAAAATATCATCTAGATTCTCTAATCTCAAATCTCTAATCAAAGCACATGAATTGTAAAAAAAAGAGTAAAAAAGATAAAATTGATGAGCCCACCTTTGCATTTATCATTTTACTCTTTACTCTTTATTATTTACACAATGATTATGCACTATTTATTCAGAACCACTCTGTACTCTGTAGGTATATTATGCTAAATGCTGGGTAAATATTAAGAAGAAACGAGTTGTGAAATAGAATGTGAGCAATCCATTTCATTCAAATTTTATCGTGTGTCTATAGTGTATGGACAGATTTTTTCACTTTCAGTTTTATTTTCATAAGACGTATCTTAAGAGGTATAAAACAATACCTTGGCCTTGGTGACCTATGAAATTGAAATCGTACGTCTTCTCATTTTTCATCCTTATTTCTTGAGCATGTGTATGGTGTATGGTGGTTTTTTGTCTTCTCGTCGTCGTCTCTCTCAATTTTTGATATAGTTACTCTTTTACTCTTTAGTCTTTACTCACTCACTTAATTTTTTCACGTCTACATTTTCTCACTTTTCAACAGCCAGTTTTCGTCTCATATGTCTCATACTTCATACTCATATCACATATGCAAGGTACAACACAGAATATTACAACTCATAAAGCTGGGACTGGAGCAAAAAAATCTAGGACTAGCACTAGCACGTCTTACATTTTTTCGCATTTTTTAAGGAGGAAAAACTTTAATGAGGATTTGACGTACCATAAATTTTAAATATTAGCTTAAAACAAATTCAAAGAGTAAGTTAAGTACATGTGTGTTTGTGTGTGTGTGGCGAGGGTATACTCAATGCTCAAAGCTCAATCCTCACGGTAGAAAAATTCAATATTCGTTAGCCTTCACTCCAAAGCATTTAGACATAATACACAATAATATAGTGAAGCTGATGCACTGGTGCTCATTTTATTCTAGATTCTATATTCTGTATTCTGCATTGTGTGTTCCACAATATCGCATTCATATGTGAAAGAAGATGCTCTCCTCTCTCAACATCTAATATTATTATTATTATTGCAAGACGTTTATGACGCAACATTATTCTTATATTCCTTTACCAGTCTCACCACTCCAAGCCCAAAACTCGAGATTCAAGACTCAAGACAGTTTGTATTATAGTTTTATTATAGTTTTGGATTCCAAGTGTTTAATACAGATAACAGATATCAGATGAATAGCATGGAACATAGAATATAGAATGTATAGGGAAACAGAAAACAGAAACACTTGGAAAATAAAAACCATCTCATTTTACACTTCTTTACGCATTTTAAACACTTAAAAATTTGATGCTCTGTTCTAGACGAAGCGAGACGAAAGCAACAGTAAACCATCCCGATCCCAACCAAGTGACTACGACTACTACATATGATTATTGTTCATGATGGTTTTGCCATTTTCATTTCCATTTCCACTCTCCTCCTCCTTATCTCTTTGAGCATTGAGCATTGAGAATTGAGCGTTGAGCGTTGAGGGTTCAGCACTCACAAATCAGTCTGAAAAAGTCTAGGTAGATGAGTTTCAAGTTAAGTAATCACATTCCCTTTCTATGTAAAATCCATTATACATTATACATTGACTGTTGACTCTTTGTATTTTGTATTTTGACTATTGCAAACAACTTTTTTCGCATGCTTCCACTTGTGATAAAGATGTGATAAAGCTACAAGTTTGCCATTTCCTTTAGCACTGTATCACCAACACCAAAACCAGCACCCAAAACCACCATGCTCATCTCCGCAAGGAAAAAGCAAAAGTTGGAACAATTCATTATTATAATTGCAGAGATAATAGATATGTAAAATGTTTGTTTGTGTATACTGTATACAATATATCCACCATCCGCAATGTGACTGTCCTCATGAGTACTGAGTACTGCAGTTTGTATATTCAATCTACAAATAAAACCAAAAACCTAATCCAACTTTCTGTGTATTTTTGCACACATCTACAATGCACAATGTACGATTCTCAGTACACGAGGATTGAAGATTGAGGATGCAGCTCTTAAAATCATCTTAAGAGTGTTTGTAATTGAATTTGACAATTTCCTCCTATTTTCAGTTTGCTGTCGACTCTCTACTTGTGTCAATGTCTTGAATCTTGAGCCTCGAGTCTCGAGTCTTTTTATGAGTTGAAAACACTTTCTACCTTGTTGACTCTCAAGCTGCTTCCATATTATCACGTATAGCGTATAGCTTACATACAGTGAGGATTTGTCACTTAAAGCTACACGGATAATGATGGTGATAATAGTAATCATAATGGAGATGGTGATGGAAGTCTGTAATAATAATAAAGCTTGATATCATCTTCCTTCTCTGTTCCTCTCACACTGAACATCTCAACAGAGAAACCACAGAACGTTCTCAATACTCAATACTCAAAACTACTTTATTTTATTTTTATTGATAAAATACGAAATGTGAGATCCAAGTGAAGTGTCAGGTCAGAAGAAGAAGATTACACAAATGTGCAAATTGTATGCAGTAGACACTAGACACGAGAAAGTTGTATGGACGTCCTATTGATATTTTGGTTCTTACCAATGCAAGTAAAATAGTAAATACACAATGTAGGATATTTGATATAGGAACAGAATTAAGGTAAGCCTCAGTCCTCAATGTAAATAGTAAATATTGTACTGATGTCTGGTGTTTGGTATCATTTTTTTCTCTGGGAAGAAAAAAGATTCCGGAAATCTCATAAATAGAGACATTTAAATAAAACAAAATGTTTTTTTCTCACTTAACGACTCCTTCTGTCCTCATCTAAATCCAATCCTGATGCTATAAACCATAATACATAATCCATAATACTAAACACTAAACAACATCACAGAGCATAATCACAACGTATCTTTGTACAATGTACAACGTATTATTTTGCTATATATTATAGATTATAGACTTTTGTCAAACATTAAAAAGCAAGTCATATCCTTCTTTTTTTATGAATCAATTTATTATGTAATTTAGGGAGAAAAGAGCCATAACTAAGTGCTGTGTAAATAGTAAACAACAGACAACTTACGTCTCACTACACATGTCTACAGTCTACAAAAGTAAAACTTTTCTAGCAAATATCCGTTATCCGTTGACATCATCATCACATCATAATAAAACATACAATAACATATGTTATGATCTACTATGATACATACACTTTTCAAATTTCAAATGGTGTAAGCTGGAAATACAATAAAAATATGTATAAAGGATCCAATTTTTCAAAAACAGCTATCCAAAGCTCAAGTATCGAGTATTGAGTACAAATAATAGACAACAACAAAACATAAAAATTGAGGGTAACAGTCTCAAAATATTACTTTTATGTTTTCTTTTACATTTTACATAATAATAAGAAAAAAGAAGCTCTCATGAATCATGACTCTGCTTTCTTTCTCTTCCTCTTTTCACATTTCAAAAGTCTATAAAACTGCCTAGAAAATACAAAAGATAAACAAAACATCATGTTTATATTATACACCATGAACCCCGAAACATGTGGGAAACTCTTACAGAACCAAGTTGAGCTTCTACAGCAGAAAAAATGAAATGAGAAGGCGAAGGACAGTGGACAATTTTGCATGTGAATAATTAAACATTGGACACAAGTACCAAATACCGGATACCGAATCAACTAAATAATTCAATAGTAGAAACTAGAAACAAATAAGTAATTATGTGTGGAAAACGGGATTGTTGAATGTTGAAAGTCTCGTGATGAAAATGTTGTGCAAAAGAGTTAAAAATTATGCAAATAGATGATATACACTATTGATCACATGGCATGTGTAATAACAGGGAGTAAAATTAGATATGCTTTTCGCAAGATTCGAGACTCGAGACTGAATACTCAAGACGACCTTTTCTCTCTGTGTCATCATCGTTGAATGATTCATTGGGTTTTTTATTTCTATTTCTACTACGTTTTCCTCTTCTATAACACAGAAGAAAAAACACATGTACTTCAGTTTTGATGCACAAAGTTTTGAGTTTTGAGTTTTGAGTTTGGAACATGTACCATGTGTAATAAAAAGATGCAGGAGCGTGCTATCACAGTGAAATGAAAGAGCCACCCATGCGACTTGTGTTTTTTTAGACTTGTGTACTATGTATTAGAATTTCTCCCTCAAAAATTGGAACAAGATACAAGATACACATATAATTCTTTTTTTCTCCCTTTTTTCACCTCCTCTCCTTTGAATTTATACATGTACAATAATCTAAAATACAAATTCGGGAATCAAAAACAGTGTGAATTAGTACAATCTCTCTCTCTGTCTCTCTCTCTCTCTGGTCCTCAATATCAATATACAAAAGAGAGCAGACTGGATTTAAAGGTAAATAAATTGTAATCATATCAAGTGAGGCAGCAAAGGGTTAAATTGTACAATCAAACACTTTGAAAGCAACAAATCTTGTAATGCTCACCATGTGATATGTGATTAGACGTTAGAGTTTCATGAATTTTCATTTCCATCAGTACAACCCTACACACAGACATAACATATAATGTGCACTCAAGTACATTTGTTTTGCCATTCCTCCGTCTCCCGTCTTTTTTATGTGTTGTGTTGTGTTCTTTTTCTGTTTTCCTTCCAAACTTCCAACCTTCCAACGTAATACCAGAATAGCAGTCCGATATATAATATAATATACAGTGAAAAGTAAATATCGGGTGTAACATGTAAAGTAATCCAGCGGATTTGCGTCATCTTTGTGAAAATTTTAGAAATTTAAATTGGATAAAGATTATTACCATTTACCACTGCCAATAAGCCGTCGTGATATTTCCTAATCTTTACTTCTGTCACACGTACACTTATCCCATGTACCTATCACACGTATGGATATGTGGATATTGTGTGAATAATTATATCTCTGAAACTGTATACTGTATCCGAATCGGAATAGCTGTGTAAAATAGCTCAGTATATTATATTATATACAGTACAAATGATGTGGAAAATATACGTGGATAAGTGTGAATGAAATGTGAACTGTTGACTGTGTGTTCAATTACAAAGTGTCCAACTTGAATCGAGTTTCCTCACTTTCCACCAACCAACAAACTCTCTCTACTCTTTACTCTTTACATAATAAATAACAAGTCAACAGCAGTGATTTTCAGAGTAGATATTAGATATTTGATATAAATGTGAGTATAAAAAAACGTACATGTCCTCAATTCTAAATCTGTTTCGGAATCTCAATACTGAATACACTGTGCTGCCTTTGCTGCCTTTGCTTTGATTTCACTACTTACTGCTGTAATATGTACGTTGAATATGTACTGTACGGGAAATGAAAAGAGCTCAAGAGCTTCACATTCTTGTTTTGGATCCGCTAGAATAACAATTCCTAATGATATGATAGTTGAGTAATTTAATAATTGATGTTGTCGTTAGTGCTCTTTTTCTCCTCTTCCTTCTTTCCTTCTTCCTACTGTCTTATGTGAGTTGGAGTCGGAATCGAAATCGGAATTTGGATTCCAATGAAAATCGGAATTCGGATATTGAGGCATTGAGGCAGAAGAAGAATCAGAATCAGAAGCAGAGGGCGAGTCAGAGGGCCATGTGCGTAATGTATTTATAAATAAAAAATAAATACCACCAAAATCCCATGTTGAATCTTGTCATTGTCTCTGTGGACCAATTGTCCCTACGTAGAAATTTTTTCCCCACTTGATCCACCAACAACCAACAACAAACATCCTATACAATCTAGAGTCTACAATCTACAGGCCATGTAAATATAGATATGTACTTAGAATTTACCATTTACAATTTATAGTCACACTTCCGCTCTTAATTTACATTTAAATAGGCTGTTCTCTACATTCTACATTTTATCAAGTGTATATCCAGATTACGTATATCTATATATCTATGCATTTATACATGTCTCGAATCTCGAATCTCGCATTTCTTTCCTTCCACCTCTCCACTATTAAACATAACACATAACTGTACATTTCCGATTTAGATATCACCCACAGTTTTCACCCATACATTTTTTTTTGACGTGGAATGAGAACAGTACGTACATAATAGCAATTTATAGCTCTTGTTAAGACGACATTACATACACATTACACATATTTCAGTACTCCTTTTTTCCGTAGTCTGCTGGTCTGGTAGGCGAGTAAATGAGTGGATGTACAATGTAGATACTAGATACGTAAATTCAAATGCACATTTCAAATGAAGCGTGACCGAATTTTTCTAACATTTTTTTCCTCCTGTTTTTCCATTTTGGATCGTACAAAATACAGAATACAGAATGTTTGAATATTGAACATCGAACATCGAATACAGAGCGACAGGAAAACCAGAGAGTCAGATTTTTTTTCTCTAGTGTCTAGTGTCGCATCAAGTTAAATGCAATGTACAAATGTACACAGTCTTCCATCCTTCATCTCTATTAAATTTCAATCAGTAGAAAAAGAAGATACACTATTTTCAATGCTCAATGCTCAATACTCAATACTCAATACTCAACTCAGAAGCTCTCTTGTCAGTTTTTTCCTCCTTCCTTTTTTCTACTTCTTCTCCTTGACGGATTTCCGAGAGTACCGAGGAGTAGTCATCAAAGTTACGCACCCAAATCAAATTCCATTTCGGCTCGATGCTCGATCCAGTTACTTGAACGTTTAGCTCAATTTTATGGCTTTATGATTGTTTGTATGTAGATTGTAGAGTGTAGTTTTGAATTTTGAAGGCAGAAAAAACCAAAAACGTGTATTGTACATTTCACATCTACATAGTAAAAAACTGTAGAATATATACAAAATACAAAACACAAAACACAAAAGACAACATCTAACTGCAGCGAAGAGGAGAAAAGGGAGAAAAAAGGAAAAACTAAATAGAAAAATATCAGTACGGCCGACTGACTGCATTTATTTTGTGTTTTGTATCTTGTGAATATAGAGACAAGAAAGGAGAAAAACGAAAATCATCCCCGTGATTCGCATTCTTTTCATCTTCTTGTTCTTATTTTCTTGTGTTATTTTTCGCATCTTTGTGATAATTTGTGTTTCGTCCGCCATTCATATACTTTTTTTTTGAATTCCTTCAATTTTAAACTACAATAATTCATTGTGATCGCTTACTATGAATTATGCATTTTGTATTATGTAGTACATGAGCTAAACAACAACAACAACAACAGCAATATGCATATTGTACATGAATATATTAACTTCTTCCTCTTCTTCCCGTGACCGTGTTTTGAATGTTTTGAGATTGCAAGTAGAAAAACTGCCTTCCGTTTACGCTCTACTGATATAAATTCAGAGATAGAGACAGAGACATAGATCATAGATACATTAAAAAAAACAAAAACACATGCATATTCTATGTAAAATGTACATGGGGAGAATCTATAACAAGTCCATGTTTTTTTTCTAACATGGAATTCTACAGGTAAAAAACTGTCAAAAAAATCATGTTACTTCTCGTGTTTCCTCTGTTTTGTTCATTGGGAGAGATGGGAATCCAAGCTAAGTCAAGCCAAGCCAAGCTGAGCTGAGCTGAATTGAACAGAATTGAGTTGAGCCCAGAAGGAATACAAATACAAACAAAACACCGCTGACTGATCTTTACATAACCAGTAAATACAAAATATGATGTATCAAATTGACTACTTTTAGCTGTACATAATACAAAATGCATTACTTTCATTATTTCTACTTGTAGTCTATTTAAAAATTTTATTTTTCCTTGACTCGACATTCGACATTGCTCCAACTGTTCCTATTTCTATTGTATGTCGTCTGTACTTCTGTGTGGATTGTGGATCAATTTAAAAATTCTCCACGGAGAAGCCTACCAAACTAAAAATTGTAGATGCATGTGTACAAAATATGGCAAATAGCAAAGCCCAAACAAACTCCAAACATGAAACAGCAAAGAGCACTACTGCTGTTTCACTTTATCTACGCACATTTTACATGATTCGGATGCTGATGGCAAGTCCATATTCTCTCCACTCTTCATACATGACAAGGAACAAGCAACTCGTTCAAGAAAACGCAGGAGGGCTTTAACCTAAACACAAGTGGAATGATGTGTGTATCTATTATCTAGAATCTAGAATCTAGTATTCACTACCAAATGAAAACACATACAACATACAAAATACAGGACAGGTCTGAGTCGAGTCTGAGATTTGAAATTGAAGATTATGTAATTCCTACGGCGACGGCAACTTTTACACACACACAAATACAAATTCAGTTCTATATGATGTACGTATATTATATTCTTGGATGAAGACAAGAGACAAGAGACAAGTCAAGTCAAGTCAAGATGAGATGAGAGAGATCAAGTGAAAACGGAGCTCAGCCACAATGTTCTACACATACAACATAATATTATATATTTGCACTCTAAAGGAAATTTTGAATCATGGTGATGAGAAAGGAGAAACCCATCTTTGAACAAGATTTAACAAATCCTCTCCATTTTGTTTGATTTCCATTTTGAACTTTGATTATATCTTTAAAGTCTGTAAAGAAAATGGTCAAGAGTCAAATCACACCTTTTGATTTTTGAATTTTGAGCAATAGAAATAATTGGACCAGTTGTCTTTTCCAGTCTCTCGATTCTCAATTCTCAATTCTCAATTTTCAATTCTCGATACTCGATAGTCGAGATCAAATTTTACCTTTAAACATATTTATAAGGATTACGTAACATGAATGTTCAACATTCAACAGACGGTTTTTTGTTCCTTTTCCCAATACGCAAAGCGCGATAGAGAGTATTCGTATAATTTAATATTCAATATACTTTTGTTTTGAATTTTGAGTTTTGAGTTTTGAATTATCTCAGATCTCAGTTGTGAGTGAAAAGTGATAAAAAATGGCAAGGCTATCATCTACACTTCATTTCATTTAATCACAAGTTAGCACTTGACGAAAAAAATGGACGCATCATCAATATCATCCTCTCTGCTTCATCTTTTTGTTCCTGTTCTTGTTCTTGTTCTCGTTGTTATGTATTCAGTTGTTCAATTTCTTTTAGAATGTCGACTTGTAGACTGTGGAGAAACATTGTGCGTATTTTCCTATTGTACCAACGTGCGTAGAGAAAACATACCATAAAAATCTGCTGGATAACAAAAACAAGAACAAGAACAAAGCATAAAACGGGGATACATACAATATACAATAGGCAAAACAATATATACAGATTGTAAAATTGAACGACAGAGCCGGAACAAAAGGATGAACAAAATTTATACTGATAGAAAAAAAGGGAGACATGGAATTTCACGTGTAAACTAGAAACTATAGAAACTAGAAGAAAAATAAAAGAGGAGCCACTCAAACGCAGAAAGGAGAATTAAGAGTAAAAAGTGCGTAGGCATAAAGTACTACACACTTCAACATACAACTTGCTACATAGAGAATACAGATGAAAGATGAATAATCTAGCTTGTAAACTGAGGAATAAATGCGTGTGGATTAGTCACTATTCAGTATTCACTGTGTAGTTTGTAGTTTGTAGGATGAAATGAACTCTAGACTCTAGACTCTGGCTATGAACTCGAACTGTGAAGAGTGAAGAATGAACAAGGGATTGTTTTTTCCAGAACTGGAATTTTATGCATGTTCTAATCCTTTGTGGGCTGTCATGGTACATTTACATTTGCATTTGCATTTTTTGAACAAGATGCAAGATTCCGAATACAGAGCAATTACTTTCCTTTTTGAACGGAATACACAATACACTACACAGTCCAGTCCAATCCAAACCAGCCCAGCAGCATCACCATGATCATCTGATTTTGAATCCCGAGACTCGAGTATCAAGTCTCTAGGCTACAGCACACAGCATAATATTCAACACTCTACATTCTAGATTCTGGATTCTGGATACATCTTGTACCTTGCAGATTCAATATTCAATACTCAATGCTCAATACTCAATACATCCACTGTCTTCAAACTGAACTGCACTATACACACTACAGTAGTGTCACTACTAAACAAGCCGTAAAAAATAAAATCTGTACATCAGTATATCTATATGTAGAAAGTAGAAAGTAAAAAGATGCCAATGCCAAAGTACAAAACTAAAACATGTTTTGTCTCTGCTCCAGACTCGAGATTCCAGACAATAGACAATATTCCTCTTTTTCAACAGAAAAGAAGAATCCAACAAGATCAGAGCAAAGATCACTACCTCGGAAAACTATAAAAATTTGTAATTTATGACATCCAGCATCGCCATAGCCAAATACCAAATACAAAATAAATAGTTTTGGTAAATACAATTACATACTCCTACATCGTGTATCGTGTCCTATACAGAATATTGAATACAGAATCATAAAAACGGGAACCATAAGAAATGAATCTATACAGACAAAAGTTGTTGCACTTTTCGATTTCGATTTCAAGACTCAAGGCTCTAGACTCTAGACTCTTTAAAAAACTCAGTCCAGACTGCACAGTTCACAATTTACCATGATATTGTCTTTGTGCATTCTTCATACATGTACAAATTTGACTTCTCCTTGAGCATGAGGTATGGAGGATGGAGTATGGAATTGATGCGATTAGGATATAAAAACCTGACTGTAGGAACCTCCATTTAAAATTCAACAGATTCATCCTGAGTTTCCCTCCCTTCTTCTTGCATCACACACCACACACCAGTCTGTATTCTGCACAGATTACAGATGCATTCTATATTCTGTGCACTGTGCATCTCTCGAATACATTATACATGCATGTAGTTCAAATTGAAGTTCACCAATTTATGTACTGCAAACAAACGTGGAATTATACCCCCCCCCCCCACTACTATCCTCATCCTCATTCTCATCTCAACTCACGTTTCCTCCTCCACCTCCTCTTCCTCCTCGTCTTCTTCTTCTTCTTGCAGCATATCCTATCTTATGGTATCCTCTCGTCTTAAATTCTCAACTCTTCAACATACATGTAGTTTGGAGTTTCTAGTTTATAGTTTGGAGTCATTAGCATAATGGATAAATGAATGTTGTTGTTAATGTTGGCATTTGGTATTCCATTTTTTGTCCACAATCTTCCTAGTTTTTCCTCCTATGGACTATGGATCCACTGGTACATGCTCCATTCATCTGTCTATCTTTTTCCATCACACACACACACACACACACACACTCCCTCTCTCTCTCTCTCTCTCTCGTTTTCCATGGCCGCACATGCATTTAACCTTGTATATGCGTAATGCATCTCGAAACTCGAAAGTAGACGCGCTACGGTACAGTGTGATTCATCTTTATCGTCACGTTTTGTTTTGTTTTGGGTTTAAGTCAAGTTAAGTTCAGTTCATTTCAGGTTCAGGTTCATCTTGTATCTTGTTGTTTAAAATTCAAAAGTAATATGCAGGAATTTGAATAAAGTTTGTAAGATGGATTGCGGTTCTTCGCTCAAGGATGATGCAAGAATTGCAAGAAAATAAAATGGAAAGTGAAGAAAATCCATGTTTTTAGTTTTTAACGTTCCATGTCCAATTTCAAACATGAAACTTGAAATTTCAAATCTCTCATCTTAATTCTCAAATCTCAAATCTCAAAATGAGGACCTTGTTGTTTTTTTCACTGCAAGGAAATGATACAGTTTAAAAAGTTTAAGGTTGAAGAGGATCAAGAAAAAAGAAGGGAGAGACGGGAAGTATTAACAAATGAGTGTGTACATTAGACATGGTCTGATTTGAAATAGAGGTAAAAGAGGCATGAGGCGAAATGACTGGAAAATCTACCATAACAAAAACCATATATCTTGAGTCTTGAGTCTTGACTCTAGATTCTAGAGACTTTGGATTTGAGAGAGTGGTTGCAAAAGAATTTAATAAAATTGCGTTCCTTCATATTTCATATTTTAGTGTACTGTACACTGTACTGTAGTTTAGTTTAGCTGAACAACTAGAAACTTGTAGTACTACACCTTGTCACAGATGACAAAGAAATATTAAATATGCACAATACACAATACTCAAAGCTCAAGACTCAAGACGCAAGTCTGACATTATAAATTATCAAATGCCTTTTGTGCTTGCGTAACCTCTTGTTGGAGTTATTAGAAAAAATATGGTTCTGGAACATTTGAGTTTCAAGCACATGATACTCCGTATAACATATGATATACAGTATACAATCTGCAGGTATGCACCGAGAATTGAGAATCAAGAAGCAACATGTAGAAATGGTATAACAATAATAATAATAATTTGCTCCGATTTCCTTTCTAATTCTTGCAATATTTTTGCTTTATGAATACAAATAAATTAGTATGTGCATCCAGATCACGATTATGATGGTGCTGATGATGGACTGCAGCACAATTGTATGTATAATCTGTTATAAAGTTGAATACAATCCACATCCACATTCTTCATCACTTTAAAGTCAGAGGAAAAATATTTGCCTGTGTACAGTGTACAAATACAAATATGTGTGTTTATCTGAGTATATAAAACCATGTTAAATGTAACATATAGTATTACAGATATCAAAAGATGATGATGGTGATGATGACGAGGATGGGGAATAGTGAATAGTGAATACGTAATAGGTATTACATCGTTGGGCACTTATCACCGAGGAATTACATGTGCTCATAATACATATGATTGTAAGAATATAAAGAGGTAAGAATAAAGAATAAAGAACGACATAGAGAGAGATTGTGAGTGCCACATAATCCACCTGCCTCGAGTCTTCAAAAGGAAAAGTGAAAGTGTTCAAGTCAAAAAAGATAAGAGGACTCTTCGCCATCCCTCTCTCTATATTCTATATATCTACATTCTACATGTACATGTGTGTGTAATGTGCTCTACACTGTACACAATCGACAATGCAACAGAGACCCACGCATTTTTAGCCCACATCCATCCGAATAAATGAATGCATCTTCATGACATATTCATAAAAATCCTACTTACCTTTAACTAACCATTAGTTTGCACATATGCTCTCGAAACTCTAAACCCTAAACCCTAAACTCTATATTACTCTATATATCAC
The DNA here is from genome assembly GCA_034698265.1 of Sminthurinus aureus. NCBI lineage: Eukaryota > Metazoa > Arthropoda > Collembola > Symphypleona > Katiannidae > Sminthurinus > Sminthurinus aureus. The sequence goes on from JAQGBH010002733.1 coordinate 19,480, forward strand.
TCTATATTATTATATATTCTATATGTAATTCCTACGCTATACCATGTATTCATATATAGACAACTCAAATCTCGAACCATTATTAACTTTGTGCATACTATGTAAATCTTATCATCTGTTGTATTCTGCCTTCACTGTTCTTCCATGTACATTGTACATTGTACTTATTACATACACTAACACTCACACAGTTTTACTTTTTGGTAATGTGGATATTACGTAAAGTTAAATTCCAAGAAGACATAAGACATAAGAAATCCATTCCAAATTCAAGAGACAAAGACAAGGCAAGTCGACTCATCAACTTGTACACTGTACAATGTACATAGTTCAGTCAGAGATTGCATTCTCTTTAGTCACCTAAACACTAAACACTAAACAGACTTCTTGATGATGATAATAATAATAATAAGAAGGATAGTAATTTAATGTGTAGCCGTCTTTTATTTTACTGTAGTTAGTTAGCTAGGCAGTTGCTCCTGCATGGCAAACGGCAAATGGCAACACAAGTTTTAAACCCTTATATGTGCTCAGTGCTGGGGAATTATTGGTCAGCATTTTATGATTATTCTATTACTCAACTTTCAATGTCTCACAATCCACAGTCAGAGGCTTAAGATATAAGGTATAACACATTGCTCACATCTAGTCGGGCTATCTTTATTATTATGTAGTATATATATAAAAGGCAATTTGTAATTTGTCTCTGTGAACAAATACAAATAAGTAAGACAAAAAAAACCACATACATCTGAACATTAAGGATTAAAATTAGAGACAATCTCTTGTACATTTGACCTCTTGATTGGAGCCCTTGAACAGCTCGTGCTCAAAAAAGATTCCATATTTTTCATTTCTTATTCCATTAAACTGAACTGAACTGAGGTGTTGTACATTGTACACCGTACATCAAGCCAGGAGAAAAAATTATATCATTACTGTGGATTCCTCTTAAAGACTGGGATGGACTATCGACTACCTATATATATAATATACAATTTTAGGTGATCAATTTGAATGGAAAAAAGCACATAGCACATCCATCAATAAAGTGCAACTATAATAATAATAATAATAATATCACATAAATCTAGAATGTAGAATGTAGAATGCACTCTGTCGCTTTAATAGGATCACATTATGTAAAAAGTTAATGGCTCCATTTACCATTTATTCACCCTTTTGCTTTTTGTACTGCATTCCTAATTCCTAATTCGTACGGTAATAATAATACAGCACATCACACATGATACGCTGTAAAATGTACAATGTACAGTAAGCATTATTAGGAAGAATTTTTGTGCATAAACAATAAACAAGATGAGCTGTAGGTTGTAGCGTTGTAGGGATCTATAATAAGGTGTAATATAAAAAAACAGAGACAAGGTAACCTAACGTTGCTAATAATTGTGCGGGTGTATTTTCAAGTACGAATGTGTCCATTTGACTTTCTGATTTTTGACTTGTTTTTACGCCTCTGCTCCAACTCCAACTTTAACTACAACTCGAATTTCAATGATGATGCTCAATTCTCAATGCCCACAATTATAAAACTTTACATTCTACCTACTGTGTACTGTGTGTAATGTGTAATGATCTATATAAATAATAAGGATAAGTGTAGTATAGAGTATGGATAGATGGATAGATGGATGGGTGGAAAAGATACTGTATTTTATGTAGTTAATAACCAACTATTCTAGTTGTAAGAATAAGGATAATAATAATACGCAAGTCACTTAAGTGTGTCCAAGTTAATGCGTAATGTCTATATAATGTGAAGCTAGCACGAGGATGTTATAATATAATTCAAGTTTCAAGTTGAACACATAAACTGTACATTAAACATTATAGATTACACATGATACACACATATTATATAAAACTAGGAGAACTTGGTTCTTGGTTCTTGGTTTGCCTATGTAGAAGAAGAAGGAGAATGTAGAGAGGAAGACGAAATGAGAAACATTCATTAGGAAATTCACATGGGGAATTAATCACACAATAGGCGAGCGAGCAATGTCTTTCAATGAAATGGAATGAATGGAATGGATGAGTTAAATAACTGTACTATAAGACTGTTCACTGTTCACTGTGCATCTTCCAACTCTGTTTTTTCTCATTCCAGTGAACTGTATGAAGTTACATTCTGTTGTCTCTGATTGTTGCTTTAGTTTTCCTTTTTCCTACTCAATGTTCAAAGTTGTATACATATTAAATTATCATATGACTAAATACTAAATACTACCTGATACAAATTACTATTACAATTATAATACAATTATAATACTGTGTACTGTACATTCTGTGTATTCTATCAAAAGTAGAAAATTTACAGTATTTAGAATCCAATGTGCTTCTCAACAAATGTCAACAATGTATCCACTTTTGGAAAATAAGACAGAAAAATCTACACCGATACACCTACACAATATACAATAAACAGTATACAGCGTCAACCTAAAACATGGACCAAACAACTAATGTCTAATGGAAGCAGAGGCCTGCTGAGGCGGTGGAAGTGAATTCTTCATAAAATCCACTAAAAATACACAAACAATATAAATAATACATAACAGCCGTAGATGAGTAGAGAAACGAGCAACGAGACTGCTAATAAATAATACGGCAACAAATTTCAAATGTCCTATAGGCACAATTTTTAATGGAAATGTCAAATGTTTTTGAATGTGTATTATCTTCTCTCCATGTCTATTACTTTTATAAATTTTAAACGTAAACACCAAACAAAAAGTAAAAAAACACCAACCCATAACGCTTAACTTCGACTCGTTACTCATTCGCATCCCTTTTGTCGAGGAACTACAATCTACAGTCGACATGCTGAGTTTTGTCATTAAACAGTTTACTCTTTCATACACAATCACATAAATATATGAGGATTTTATGTAGATGTGTGTAGTTTCTTAAACTCTTGTCCATTTACACTATGTGCATGTGCAGTTTACATTGTACACGGACAAGAGTTACAGTATATGAATAGACATGGACATAATATAGCACCGAGCTCTAGGTGAGATAATAATTTTTCCTGCAACTCTACACTTCTACACACTACGTATTACGCATTACGTATCTAGAATCTACACTTGAAAGAATAGAATAGATATTACAAGGGAACTTTTTCAAGTGCGCCCTCTGGATCCGGCTGAAACTTTGCAAACTTGTTCCTCCCGTCCCACCTACTCACACCCTAAGGGGATTTTTCTGTATCTTTCGATTTCGATTTTTTATGAATTTTTGAAAAGTTTAAAATACACAAAAATCAAAGGAAATTACGCCGAAAAATATGGATGTACCAAGGAATAATATCTTTCATGAAATAAAAGAAAGAAATACCGCATGGCTACTCTCAAAATCTTTCACACTATGT
>JAQGBH010002734.1:0-22871 GCA_034698265.1 Sminthurinus aureus
GATTCACGATTTGTGAATCAAAAACACAACCTTAATTTATCCCCCATTTTTTCAACAGGGCTCAAATCATGTCTGATGTGGACCAACAAATTTAGATGGCAAGAAAAAAATGACGGAGACTGTGTTGACTGTGGACTGTGGACGAGTTGTTGACTTGAGAATTGAGAATTGAGAATTGAGAGTGTTCAGTGTTTTGCAGTCATTAATTTCCCTTTGCCTCTGCCCCAAAATGAGGACGGAGTAGCTACTAGACTAACAAGTAAGTGGGCGAGGAGGATATCGCACCGATTCCTTGATCGTAAGAGTCTTAATAAAAGTTTGGAGTTTGGGCTGCGGTCCTTCCTCTTGCTCTTGCTCTCCCTGCTCCACAAAATATACAGTATACTGTATACAGTACATGTCCATACTTTTATGCTTTTATGTTTTTATATGTGTGGAGTGTGGGAAAGTAATGGAAACTGGAAACTGGAAACTGGAAACTCCTTGACAGAGCACAGGGAAATTCATGAAGGCAGTCTACTCAAATGGTTTATTGCTCAAAACTTGCACCACACACACACACACACACACAGACACTCGCCATTTACCATTTACTTTGCCCATTTTTCCCTCCATGAAATTGGCATAAAAACTTTGGTAGCTAGCTAAAAGCTCGTGTGAATGGTGAATACGTATACAGTATAGAATATACGGAATAATAATGGAGCAAAGTTGATGGGATATTGCACTGTAAAACTGTAATGTGATATCATGTTCTATGTTCTATGTTCTGCATCTTGGATCTTGGAATCTTGGATATCTCCTCAGATGTTCAACTGCTCAATGCTCAATGCTCAAGTTGGAAAAAGAATAATACTGGAACAAAATAGGAATATCCGTATTTTGTTTCCCTTGGACAGAACAGAACAAGATTCCGATTCTCCTTCCAGACTTTCTTTCGCCTCTTCTTTTCCCGAGTGAACATTGTACATGAACATTATTGGATACAAAATGCAGTCCCATTTATCCCTTCCAAGCTTCAAATTTCCCGCAGAGATAACTTGTTTCAATAAGTCTTTTGTAGTAATTCGCATCTGGCATGTTCCAACCAAATTTCCTTCCACCCAAAACACAAAACACAAAACACAAAATCTTTACATGTCTCGCTCATTCACAAGCCAGAACCAGAAAATGCCCGAACATTTTGCTGAATATTATATGTTATGCCAAACAATTGTTACGTATGAGAATTAGGAATCATGAACCCAGGGACCACCAAGGTCAATGCTCAATGCTCAAGGAAGAAGCAGAAGAAACAGGGGCTGTCATCCAGGACGGAAATTACTGTGCATTTCCAAACTGTTCAGAATTCCCGCTCTTTCCTCTAGCACAAGTTTCAACCACATATTTATAAGACGTGAAAAGAGCAAGAGCAAGAGAAAGTGAAAGTGAGGCAGCTGAACTGAAATGTCTGAGCTGTGTCGAGTCTCGAGTCTTGAGTCAGTTTGAATAAGGTTGAGCTCGAGTCTCGAGTCCCTTGAGTTTAGCGTATGCAACGTGGTGTGATCCACGCGCCATTCCTCTCTGCCCTTTTTTCCAAGAGAGAGAAAGTTTGTAGAGTATTAAGTAGTATATAATAATGCACTTTTCTCCAACTGCCAGGAGATTCAACTTGCCTCCTCGCTTCTCCGTCTCCCAAATTCCAACAGACTAAAACTCCAACATATTTACCACTTTTCCTTCTCCTCTTTTCCCCCTCTCTTCCACGTGGATCTTCGTCTCTCGTCTCCAGACTCGAGACTCCAGACCTGCCTGCCTGCCTGCCTGTCTGTATGTCTGTCTGTCTGTCTTTCTGCCTGACTGACTCTTGGTCTTTTGGTCTCTTGTTTGACTGCGTGAATTGAGCAAGGAAAAGGAAAAATCCTTCTCTGGACCTTTTTTACAAACAGAATCAAACTCATTCATGTTTAGAGTAGTGGTGTTGGTGCAATTGGTTTGGACGTGCTAAACACAATCCAATTCAACAACACACCGCATCAAAACATCAAAACCACACTGAATCTCTCCAGACTCGAGACTCCAGAGACACGATCCGCTCTTCTTTATTTTCATTCACTATTCACTATTCAATCGAGTCGTCTCCTTTTGACTTTTGACTTCTGTACCATTGGCAATTGAATGTTCGTCTTTTTCACCCTCGGAAAAAGGAAAAGGTTGGTAGAAAAATCATTTCGATTGGGTTTATTCATGCGAAAATGTGGATCAAGTTTTAAGTCTTAATTAAAGTGGATGTTTAAAGATTGTAAGAGAATTGGCTCTGGACTTACCGATCACATTGAGCGTGACTTTGAGGACGATGGGCGGGTGCGTCGAGACCTGACACTCGTATTGACCTTGATCTATACTTTGGGCGTTTCGGATCCGTAATTTCCAATTGCTAGGCTGCTCAAAATTTATACTCAGTCTTTCGTCACCGCTGTACGTGTGCAGACCTGAAAAACCAAACAACAACAACAACAACAAAATTCAAATCAAAATATCAAAATATCCCTCATGAAAAACAACAAACAACAAACTCATTTTCTCTCTCATAATTTCAGCTGTTTACTGTTTATGCAAGATGAAAAACTTTGACTACATTTTCATCATTTTTATCATCCATTATGAAACCAACACTCTATCATCGCCACCAAAATGTCTGCATACTCTATTATCTATTATAAACCATTCAATTGTCAACTATCAACTGGGATGCAATAGAAAATAGAGAGGAAAAGAGAAAACAAGTAAAATTAATGAAATATGAATTCGTTTTCGGAAATTGTCAGGATAACAATGACATGGAATAAAAGCTAACACAAAAGGGAGAAAGGAGGAGGAAAAAATGAAAGAAACGGAAACCATAAAAAAGAGTGTGGCGCTGGCTGTTTGGGAATTGGTGCGTGAAAACAAGTCGTTGTCACTGAAATTAGCATGGGAGAAAAGCAATAAAAGCCGAGCAGAAGGAAAAAGAGGACGCCGAGAACATGTTTTCCTTTTGGTATCAACATGTCGGATCTGGAGAGGAAATTTGGAAATTTGGAAATTCCAAATAAATTACTTTGTTCACTATTCCGAAGAATCCTAAAAACTTAATGACTGTCGACTTGATTAGTTTTTTTCTTTTCTTTTCTTTTTGTTCCTATTTCATTTTATTCTATTCTGGAAAAAAGTAGGATACGAGATACGAATCCCCTGCTTCAGGATCTACTCGTTACACAATGCTCAATGCAAAAGTTGACATTTTGACATTTGACTCACTCTAAACGTATAATGAACGATGAACGGTAAGGACATTTTATTCAGAGGAGCAATCACGGTTCAAATTGTTAATTTAAAAAACAAGTTGATTCAAAATTCAAACAACTGTATTTGATTTACTTTTTTTGTACTTTTGTAGGAAAGAAAATGTTAGGCAAAAGTCGTTGCCTCTGCGTCGCATGACTCTTTTGGAGCTTCATCTTGAGTCTTGAGTCTTGAGTCTTGTCCTCTCTCTCTTATGCGGCCAACACAAAAAAACATTTTCAGAACATCATGTGGGCAAAGAGAGAAAGAGCGAACAGAGTCGAGTGCGACAAGACCAAAGGGTTTCAATTTAGGAAATACAGCACATTATTTAAGCCATTAAAACTTTGTGACCGTCTCACACATTTTATATAAAAGACAACTCATTGAAACTTTTTGCCAGTTTCGCTCTCACATCCTGATCTCAGGCTCAAGTCTGGATGCTGGATGCTGGATGCTGCAACTAACAGAATTTATGGTCCACACAGCATCTAGTTTGCGAATATGCTGTTGCGAGTTGCGAGGCATGTGGCCACAACGGAAAATGGCTGTTTTTTTAGACCTTTTCAAAGTGTTGGATTTAGATACTCGTGGAACGTGATTCTGATTGAGCCTTGAGGCAGAATTGATTGGAAATCGGAATCCAGCTGCCATTGTCCCATATCACACAACACAACAACTTTATCCACGTGCTACAACTAATTTGTTAAATTGATGGACTTTAGTCAAGAAAGAAAAGGAAAAGATTGAGATGGAAAATTGAGGATTGAAGAGGGAGGATTTTTTATTTCAAGTCACAAGTCCCAACTTGTGGTTTCAAAATCCACTCGAGTAAAAAACTCTTGGATGGGCAAACTTGGACTTGGACTTTGCTCGAATGCTCGAATGGATTGTCGATTGGATCCGTTGAGATTGGAGATTGGAGGTTGGAGATTGGAGACAAAACAGAGGAGACAGCAGAAAAAAACCAGTTAAATTTTAACTTTTGTAATGTAAAGAACTCGCTCCTTACCCGTTACCAGTTACGGGATAGATGAGATGAGATTTTTGCAGATTAAAGTTTTGATCAAAATAAGTAAAATGAAAAATGGAAAGGAGATCAAAAGTAGAGAAATATGACCACAAACTGTATCAAGTTTTACGACCACACACACACACACACACACACACACACACACACACACGAAGATACTAAGATACGGAGACACGAAGGGAAAAGATAGATAAAAAGAAAGAAGCGAGTAAAAAAGAACTCTTGATCGCATTCCCGCTCCGTAAACTCGTGCTCGTACATAAAATAGAGAGCGAGAGAAGAGGAAAAAACTTTTGACTATTGCTCCTCGCGTTGGAGTACAGTGTACATTGTACAGTGGACGCCCTATCATCCGAGTCAGTTAGCTCAATTCCATTTCCTTCCCAAACCCACATTTCCAGCTTCTAGTTTCCAGATTCTAGATTCTAGACCTGATTTTTGTCAACCAGTAGTTGCAACTTTGGCGGTGTGTTGCGGTGCTACTGTACTCCTTTCTGAGCATCATGTGGGAAGACGGAGTCAACTCGAGTCTTGAGTCTCGAGTACAGGAGAATAGTTGGTCGCTAGTCGCTTGGGCCGTGGACTGCAACTTGATCATTGACTCTGGTTTCTGTTTTCTGTTTCCGCTTCTTCTTTGCTACTCGGAAATATACATAATATATTAGGCTCCACATTTATTAACTTATCAAGTAACGTGAGTCGTGTGTTCTGCCCACTGCATTCTCATGTGATCCAAAGAACGGGCTAAAGAGTTGTGATCTGCCACCACAGGACACAAGACAGAGGACAGGACAGGACAGGACAGAACAGACATGCATCAACAAATTAGGGATAGAATATTTCACATTTCCTTTCTCGACATTTCCTATATATTATATAATAGGCACACATGATATCATAATATGGAATATGGGAACAAGATGAAAAAAAGTAAGAAAGTAGAAAACACTGACCAAAAGTCAAGAGACGCACTTCTCCAGCCTCGCGCCGCATCCAGGAAACCTGAAACAGACAGAGAAAGAGAGAAACCCGGGTATTATTTATTATTACATTCAATTGCTTTTGATATTGCAGATAATGTGGGACTCGGCCGTAATAACAGAATCCCGGCTGTTACTTGAGGTCAAAACTCTGCTTGTACTTGCTACTCATGACACACACGACACATTACATTATGGCAATGCGATGCGTCATACCCAACTCAGAATCACTATTTGTTTCTCCCACAGGAGTGAGTTGCTCCTGTTTCTGGTTGACTGTAGACTGTAGTGGACGTGGAGCGTATTTGGCACTCTTTCGTATTTCGCAGCGTGTCTCGAGTCTCCACAGTTCAGTTGGAGACTTGAGAAGCATCAAAGCATCAAAGCATCAAAGTTTTTCCATCAAAGTCCTCCTCAATTATTCCCTGATTTCGTGTGATTAAGAAGGTGGCGAGTGGCGAGTGACGGCGGAACTAGAATCTAGAAACTAGAAACTAGGAACAGTAGCCAGACGCGCGTAGAAAACAAATGACCACATTCTTGGATTTTGGAGCAAGATGCCACGCCACAGTACCGTAACATGTCCGGTGGATTGGAGATTGGAGAGACGTGTAAAAAAGTAGGGATTGGGAATCCCGGGAGATATTTATTTGTATTGGTTAGTGGGATGTTGGATGTTGGATGTTGGATGCAAGATGTGTGTCAAATGGGAACTGTTTCTATTTTCCGCCTGCTTTCCCCGCTTTCTCCTGCTTTCTCCTCTCTCCTCTTGTCCATCCTAATTTGCCCTAATCTAATGATAAAGTAGCGGATCTGATCCCGGATCTTGCACACTCTTCTCTCCTCATCCACACTAAACCAAACCAAATGTGGGCATGCGGATGAGTTATTGTAGGGCAAAGTTATTCTGGATCCAGCACTTGCACTCAGCCACACCAGTCTGTATCTCTTTTACAATACTCTACTCACTCACTCACTCCTCGCAGTTGGTTGAATGGATGGACCTGGAATGTTCCGAGCTGCTCGCACCTCAGCTCATGTGAGGAGTGGAAACAATTGGAATTGGATTTTCCTCCGGTACACATCCACATCCACATCCACGGATAAACAGCAGTACTCTCGATCCTGGATGAGTCCAAGTCCAGCAGAGACGTAGATGGAAAATCAGTGCGTAAAACGTAAAGTGTTCCTGCTTCCACTTTCCTTTCCTGGCACTTGGCCCACACAACTGCTTAACCCAATACCCAAAACTCCGAGTAGATCCTGTTGAGCACGGAGAGACGAGACGAAGCGAGGAACAAGAGGCCAAATCAAAAATCTAGTCAAAGTCACACACTCTCGCAAAATTCTCTGTTTTACTTAGTAAAAATTCATCTCTCTTCCCGCTCAATCCAGACTTTTATGTAATGTCAGAGGAATTCAATTATGTAATAAATAAAATAAAATAAAATACTCGTGGTCCGAGAAAATCCGATTGATGTTCTAGTCTATTTCCACACCTTTGAATCCTCAAGATGTCAAATGCCAAACGATTTGTGCATGAGGAATACGTTTCCAATCTCCAGTTTCAGATAAAAATGATTGATTTGTGATCCAAGTGACATTAAATTCCCGTGTCAATGTCTGGTCATGTCATGTCACCCGAATTCCACCATTCAATATTCAACATTTTCAATATTGTTTTTAGGGATTTTGGTAGGATTTCCATGACAATGACAACTCATTGGGATCCGGTGGAAAGTGGATGGGATTTTGGCATCAATTTGGACCAAAAAGACACCACATTTCCATCGGATATGTACAAGTAGTTTTCAAGGGACGAAGAATGTGCATATTTCTTTCCTGATTATGGAATTCGCAACTTTGCTATTTCACATTTGCACTTGTTCTACATGTGTTTTTGCTTGAGAACTCTTTGGATTTTTCTCCTTCATTTTTTGGTGAGGGTGAAATATGGATGATAATAACAATATATTAGAATTGGGAGTCTCTGGTAGTTTCTGGACAAAAGTCTCGAGTCTCGAGTCTCGGGTCTGGAATGAGACAGAGAAGAAATTGTAAAGTATGTTTTATTGGCAGAGCAGAGTCAACTCTTGTGAATATTTACAACGTGATAAGACGGAGGGGGGATTTTTGAATAAGAGCTTTGAGAGAGAGGACCGCCGTTATTTGGCACCCTCTGCTCTCTCTTTCTCGCTTTCTCTCCTGCTTCTTCAAAGAGAAAGAGCCGAGTTGAGAGTTGAGCTGGGTCCAGAGTCGAGACATTAATGGTGGATGGTGACGTAGAAATACAATATACAATGTGAGCTAACAAAAAAAAAAAAAAAAAAAAAAATGGAGTTTATAGTCCGATTTGACATCGTCTTAACAGACTCGTAACTCATCTTGTCATTTATTCAATTTCTATCGTTCCTTAACTATGGGTTCAGAGGTTGGACGGCTACCGCGCATTGCGTCTAGGGGTTACTGGTCCGTTCACCTTCCCAACCCCCTCCCCCGCTCGGCCTCTGTGTGATGTGTGGGAAAAAACCCTGCTTACCTGGGAATAGTGCCCAGAAAGGGAGAAAAATTGCCACACATCGGCACGCACTCCACCGGGATCGAACCGGCACCATCGAGAGATAGGCTTTTACACAGAGAGCTGCAGACTGTGGCAGTGTGCCACATCTGCCCGACTGTATGTGAGCTAACAAAGCAGATCCGTTTCATTCCTTCTTCTTGGTCTCTGCTAAGCTTCCGTGAAAATTTACAAGGATCATTTTTCAAAAAAAAAAAAAAGATGCATGTGCAAGAGATGTATTTATTTGCCAAAAGGTTTCTTTTTTCTCGCATAATTCTTTCGTTTGGTTGTTTAACCCCCACAACTCTCCACTCTCCACTCGTCTGGCTCTTTCATGCCCTCCTCTTTCTCTTTCTCTCCTGGAGGCAAAGCAAGGCAAGGCAAGGCCCAACTTTTCTCTTTTAAGTACTAAAAATTAGAATCTCCTCTCCTGCTTCTACACGTTTCTTCCACTTTGACTACACTATACGTTTTACGCCTTGCATGTTCGCAACTCCATTCGGTGCACAAGAGAAGAAAAGAGAAAATTATCGGTTCCATTGCTGTGAGCAGAGCAAAGGAGAGCAGAGCAGAGCAGCAAGTGGGACTCGGCAGCCACTGGACCAACGACCTACTTTTCATGAGTGCAGAGTGAAGTGCAGTGGCGGAACCGAGTGCTTTTATCACGACTTTGCCCCGCTGCTCCTTCTACATATTCCTATTCTTATCCTTACTCAGCAAGGTGAAGACTTTTTTGGTGCGGTTACTGGTAACTGGATTCTGGATTCTGGATTGGGATTCGCAATAAAATGTACAGCAGAACAAGGATTCAAGGCAGATTCAGCTACAGACAAAGACACAGTTCCTTCAAAAGGGATTAAATTGGATTCATTCTTTCCTGTACAGTGTACACTGTGCCCAGAAAGAGCAGATACGGACGGAGGGATTCTTGTAGAAATAAATTGACTCATTATTTCATCCTCAAAATTCCATTAGACTAATTGCACCGCCGAGCCAACAGAAGAAAACAAGAAGGAAAAGTTGGCCGGAAGGGACAATAAATGATGAGGATGACAATAAATTCTTTAAATTAATTCTATCAAACGGATCAAACGGATGAAATTACACAGAGCTTCCATTTCTAATTCTAATTAGACAAAAAGATTCCTTGATCACTTGACAACACAAATTTCAACCGTTTCCTTTTGATTGGGTTTCTATTTTCTATTTTCTATTGAAACGGAATGGAATGGAGACAGTCGAAGGATTTTCAGGAAATCCCACTGCTCCACTTTGTCCTTATTCTCCGAGAGATCTCCACTCTTTTCCGTCTGCTTCATCTCTCTCCCTTCTTTACTGTTTCTCCATATTTATTCCACGTGGGAAGACGAGGAGAAAAAAAACTTAGACTTGAACTCACAACCTCCAAAAAACAAAATAAAAAGAGACGGCGAGAAAAGGGAAAGAAAGGGGGAAAAAACTAAACACTAAACACCAGCTGACAAGAGACAACAGTCGGTTTCTTTTCGTGACGGAAATGAAAAACAAGGGAAAAGTGTGCATAATTCATGTTAAATGATTGCAAAGCCTTTTCAGTCAGCTGAAACTTGCTTCCAAAAGCCCCACAATTCTCCATCACATGTTTATGAAGAATGAAGAGTGTACGAGATGCGAGAATGTTCGAGTTAAACCTACGTTTTTTACATTGGAACTATGTAAAAGTTGGTGCACGTGATACACGGACATTGAAATATTCACAAAGTGCGGAGCGAACCAAGAAATAGCTGCGTAAAACAGATGCTCCGACGTACATTTAGGCTACATTTGGAATTTTGGATGTGGACAAACAATGCAGAGAAAGGGAGAAAAAGAGAGTTTTGAAGGGAATGAGGACGATAAATATTGCAACTCGGCAAAATAAATAATTTTGGGAACTGGGCGACTGAAGCAACTGCCGTTTTATTCAATCCTGTGATATTCTGTTATATTCTGTTTGCATTTGTATTGGATGGACAAAACCTTGTCGGAATATGAAATGTGGTTTGTTGTTCCGAATCCTGTCTCGTCCACTCGTCCACCGACAAATACAAATCAAGGCACGCACGATTCTCTCATCAAAATCCGACAAAGTTCCCTCGCTCTTTCCACAGAAACAGGAACATTTGAAAATTTGAACACTGCGGTTTGTTACTGCGGTTTCTGCTTTGTAAATTACATATTTTGAATAAGAATTCCATTCCCAGTTCCATTTCATGCGGAGCACCACTGAAATCAATCTGCATAGAAAATTCACTCAACTCAACTGAGTTGAGCTGAGTTGAGCTAAGTTAGCATTGATTGTGAATTGTGAGTTGGGAATGTTGGATAAAATTGAAAATTGAAGCTCCGGAGGAATAAGCACAAGAGTTGGCGTTAGTTTCAATTGCAATTTGTGGCCAACGGAGATTGAAACATGGACTTGTTTGCTGTTACAGCTCATTCTTACATACAGACATACAGCCTTTTCCTTGATTCCTCGAGTTTTCCTTGAGTTGACTGAATTGACTGAATTGAGTGAACGTGACTCTTGTGTTTAATCGTATGAGAATCAAAACCAAGTATCGATCACTGTAATTGAAATAACGAGCCAAATTCATATTTATTTTGATGACATGAGGAGAAAGAAAGTGGAAAGAGGAGAATTGATTTCAGAGTCAGAGTCGAGCAAGTCAGCCCAAAAACTTGTTCTTTACTTTTATTTTTTAAACTTTGACAAAAGATGAGATGGAGAAAGTGGAGAAAGTGGAGAAAGTGGAGATTGTGGTTGGAGTGTGTGAGTGTGTAATGTAATGTAATGGTAAATGGTAATGATGCACTGATGCACAGAGTACTATAATAGAAGCTGCCGTGAATCCGAGTTGTTGTAATAGCATTTGAGCATTTGAGCATTTCAACTATCCCGATTGCTATACCCAGTTATTGGCAAAGTGAATTTCTCCATCCAAATTTTGCTCGTATTCCTCGCACGCAAAGGAGGAGGAGGCTGTTTGTGTTTGTGTCCCGTTTGATTCCAGCAAAGGAGTTTGTAGAGCTGCGGAAGAGCGTGGCTCTACACTCTACACAAGTCCTGCTGCTTCCTTGTTCCTTGTAAAGCAAAAGCTCTGAGACTTGTTATCAAGACAAATGGGTCTTTGGAAATCAATGTAACAATTCAACCAACAACCAAATCCTGCTCCTGTTCCTCCATTTTTACTTCCCAATCCTTCTTCTTCCACACACTCCGCACGCTCTCCCTTTCTCTTCCATCAACGACGGAAACACACACACACACATACAGACTCAGACACGATACTCTTCTTTCCCGCTCAGCTCTCTTTCCTTGTGCATTTCCTCAGCTCACTCTCACTCATCTACAATCAACCATGCAAAAAGAATTGAGCCATGCCATAACAGTCATAAATACTCTGCAGTCTTTTTACTTGCTCTGTCGGGGTTCTCACAACGCAACAAAAAAACAAACAAAAAACAGATCTGCATGCAAACAGACAGACAGACATTGAGAATTTCATGTCGTTTCTAGTGTCTAGTGTCTACGGCTTCTCTCTTTTCCACCAGAAGCAGAAGCCCCTCCAGGCTCCACCAGCAGACTTGGATGAGCCATCAAAAAAAGAAACGGAAATCAACTGCAGACTCCTTGTACCTTATTCTACTTTCTCCTATTTTCTCCTTCCTCCAACTTGAACCTCGAACCTTGAATCATGCATCCTGCTAAAAAAAAACTCCAGCACGAGTCTGGAAAACTCAAAACCTCATTTCTCATTTGTTCTACTGTGTTCTCTCTAGTCCGTACTCCGTAGTCCACGTCGTGGTGCTTTTACTCATTTTCTCAGCCGCTCTCTCAAACCTACACGCTCTTGATTTTTTCCTCTCCTTCTTTTCTCTGCCTTTATTTTTTTAACCTGCGGTTTCCGCCGCAGCTTTTTCTATCACAAGGACTATTGACTATAACAGTCTGATTCAAAGAAGATTTTAAGTTTTGTCGTGTCTGAATATTTCTTATACCGATGGAACAAACTAATGCTGAAAGGGAAGCTGAAAGAGACACACTTTTATTCGCATAAAATGAAATAGAAATTGGGGCGGAGCAGACGGATAGGTGAATGAAGGTGAGTGTGATGAAGAGTGAAGAGTGATGGAAATATGATGATGATGATGGACGTGGAATGTGGAATGTGGGAGGAAGGGACAGAAAACGCCATTTAAAGCTATTTAATTGAAGCAGATCAAGTGAAAGAGATGGAAAATTAAACATTTCGCATGCCATGTCATGAAATATTATTCACATCTGGAATCTGGAATTTTGAATTTGGAATTTGGAATCTAGAATCTAGAAGAACAAGGGAAGAGAAGAGCAGTTTTGGAGTTTTGGGGTTTGGAGTTCGGAGAAGCGGCGAAACTGAAAGGAGGAGCATCAAGACAAATAATGTACAAAACTTGTGAGTATCAGCCATTTTCATCTCATCTCATTTCCCACTCAGTAATAACAGTTACAACTCGGCATTGGCAGAGAATGCCGCAGCACTATCAAGTGGTGGTAACAAGGACAAGTGCACTTGATGCTTGATACTTGATGCGTCCTCCACAATCCACAATCCACAACAAATACCCGCAAGAGCAAGATGAAAGGATGGAGCAAACTTGTTAATCAGATTTCAGATTGAGGCTGCAAAATTACATGACAAAATCTGGGAATGGATGATGATGACATTGCAGAAAACTGTGAAACTGTGAAATTTGGATCCATCCGCGACAATAAACATGTGCATTTTTTGGGGACTCGAGAGATTCAGAGATTCTAGATTCTAGATTCTAGATTCGCAACTTAAGACTTGAGACTGATTGGCATTTGATGTTGTTTTTTGTATTTTAGAGGGGTGGAATTGTGATCCTATATTTTTCAATCATGTCATTCTCCAGATATTTATTAGAGCAGTTAGCAGTTACAAAATTCTACATTCTACATCTCGATAAATGGAGCAAAAAATTCTAGATTCTAGATTCTAGATTCTAGGCTGATTGGTGGCGAGTGCACTGAGGTTTGAGGTTGCACCACCGTCCAACAAGTACGATATTCTGCAGTATTGCGTGTTCGTGAGTGAAGGTTGAGCATTGAGCAACAATAACAATAGCCAAGGTCATAACCGTAAGAGAAAGAGAAAATAACCCAATTGGGATTTGTCCATGGTCAAATTCGGAAAATTCCGAGTACAGTTGACAATACAAAGCACAAGAGTTTCCTGGACAAAAGCGAGAGAAAGAAGAAAAAAGTGTTGTTTCCTCTGGCCATCACCCTCGATGATCATTTCCGAAAACGGAAAAGACACTCGGAAAAGAGCCCACTGCACAAAATATAAAAATACATTGTGCATTCCCCTCTTATGGATATTTAGATAAATATTATGTGTATATTTATATATATCGCCCTGTTTCTACAGCGGAGCAGTGAAGTGCAGTGGAGTGGAGGAATGGTGGAAAACAGAAGCAAAACTTTTCTCATCTGGACCTTTATCTCTTCTTCCTTCTCAATTCTCCATTCTGTATTCTGGATTCTGGATTCATTTTACCCAAAAAACAATATGTAGAATGTAGAGAATATGAAAAAACTTGAGCCAGAAACCTCAAATTACTTTGAGCATAAATATTAATGACTCCAACTCAAGTTTTTCCATGACTTTTCTCATCATCTCAAGTAACAAGTATTATAATCCGCATCATCCTTTGCAAAAGCATCTGTATCTTTTCCAGCTGCTTGATTCTTGATTCTTGATTACAAATAAAAATGATGCTCCAAAACATTGTACATAAAGTTGCTATAAAATATTTACGCGGATGAATTTATTAAATCCAAATCCATGAGCTAGAATTTGATGATTCTTTGATCTGTGTTGTGTCTTGTGTGGCGTAGTTTGTAGTTTGTAATTGGTAATGCGTAGTTTGTAGTGTGAAGGAATATCCGCAGAGATTCTAGATTCTATATTCTAGATTCTACTAATAATTCCAAAGAGAGCGTCATGAATCATCTGTATATTTGTAGTTTCCTTCCTCTTTCCAAGGATTTGTCAAATGTCAACTGTCAACTGGGATGTTTGGAAGTCATAAATAACTTTTGGACCGACTCTGACTCGGAGATATCTCCGCCGTCATCAACAATCATCAACCATCAAAATGGATGATGACAAACGATAAGCGTAATGACAGCGAGGCGATCACAACACCACAACAAAAAGAACCTTCATTTCACTTGACGGAGCATCCGAAGTTCGAGGGAAATCATAATCATCCAAAATATTTCCACTAGATTTACGCATCCACAAACTGACCATCATCCGCACAAATAACTACAAAACTACAGCCCAATTGCATCCAGATCCGCCTTGAGCCTTGAGCTTGAGCTCCTTTCAATTCATCCTTCCACCAATTGTCAATTGTCCAACCCAAAAATTGAATAGAAATGGCAATACATTTTCCCTCAAATTCTCTTAATAAAAAAATCAGGTTGGAAAATGTGGAAATGAGAGTGATTCAGATGAAATTCCTGCTTCAGTGTACACGGCATTAAAAAGCTGCTAAATTTCAAGTTGACATTTACGCCACGTTTTCTATTTCTCTCATCAGATTGGCGTGTTCCTGGTTCTGGTTGGACATTTCAATGATGCGATGGGATTCTATGGACTTGTGAAGAATCCCGAGATTAAATGAACAAATAAATGCTCCGGAAAGTAGAAAGAGGATGGAAAGAGATGAGATAGTAGTCAAAATGCGACTCCCGCTTTCTTATCTGTAGAGCGGAATTATCCAGTTATCCAGTCTTGTTCTGTGCAAATGCGGATTTGGATGCAGTTGAATAAATTAATGTACCATCTTTCATCTCAATTCTCAATATTCAATACTCCCGCCGCACAATCCAATGATCCGACGATCCAAGTGAAGATTCCAACTTTTTGTTCTAACCCAAAGTTCTGTTTCCTTCTTTTACCTCCTCTTTCTCGATTCTCGATTCATTCCCGCTTCTCAATTCTCTACTCTCTACTGTACTGTACTGTGCTGTGCGCCTAAATCCACTTGTGAATTTAATGCAGTTTCCTTTGTCCTTGTCTCCAGCACTCAGCTTTCACGCACTCACTCAGTCTTTCCTTCTTCCTCCTTCCTGCTCTCAATATTTTAGAGTCTCTCAACGTTTTAGAAAATGACCATGTAAAACTACTTGATGCCTCAAGTCTCAATCCAACTCGATCCTTTTCTCCATTTTATCGCTTGTTCAAGAGGACGATCGTCGTTTAGCCTCTCCAGCGCAGCACATCCCATCGCTCTAAGCTCTAAGCTCGAACGAGCTCCATACTCCCTACACAAAAACATCAAAAATGGTCAAAACTCAAAACCATTTGGATTTGTAAACATGTTTTCTGGATTTGGATCTCGGAGATGTAAAATCTGTCGTCCTTGTGCTGCGCTGCAGTTGAGAGAGGCAAAAACGAAGCAAGGATGAATTTCTCGTGAAAAGAGAAAACTCGCCGAGTTGAAATAAATGGCAACAGAAAAACAAATCAAGGCACAAAATGGAACATCTAAATGAGGGAGAGAGCAGCAGAACAACGAATGGAAAGGAAGAGAAGAGAAGAGAAAGTTGTGAGTGTAAAACTGAAGCACACAAGTTGTTTTTGTGTGGGTCAAGTGCAGAAGAAAAGGAATCCAAAAGTGGGCGAGTAAATGAAGCAAACGGATGTAAAGAAATGTGCCTTGTTATTTGGTATTTGATATTTGATATACATCTGCCTTTGTGTTTTGAGAAGAGAAAGGAAAATGATACCCGAGGATTACACTGGATTCAGCAACTCTTGCAACTAAAAATACCCACCAACTTGTAAAGGTCTTTGTGTCTACATTCTACATTTCTACATGTTTCTGCTAATTTGGTTCACTTTCACTTTCCACTTGTGCGGGATTTGGTTGACTAATTGTAGCTAAATCCTACATCCAGTGGATACAAGAGTAATTGCGAGTAATTTGTCTGGTCAGAATCCATCAGAACGCGAGCACATTCAGATTCAGTGCACTTCCTTTCCACCGCCTCTTTTAGTTTTTGACAGTAAAGCAGAGTTTCTTTGCTACTCTCTTCCCCTTGATCTGCTGCGCTCTACTCTCTACTCAACAATGTGTTTCAAGGCTGGATCATCAAATTCAAATTGGCTTTCAATTCTCATCATCTTTTCAGTTCTTCTTAACTCAGAATGGCTCCATTCCGCCATTTCCGACAGCCATTGGAAAACAAAGTTTCTTGAACCATCTTTAAAATTTTGGTATTTATGACCAAATAAAAAGTACAAGGACATGTTGACATGCGCTCAATTTTGTATTGCAGTGAAATTCACAATGGATGTTGTGATGGTGGTCCTCAGAAAATTGTAGAGAAATCAAAAATCAAAAGAGGCGCAAAGATTTAGTAGGATGGAATAGCTTCCTTGATATCTTGTGCACATAGTTAGTTTGACTCGTAATTTTATCATTGATCATTAAACATTCCAAAAAGAAAGTGCATCCACAATAAAGTACACCTGATAGAAAATAAGTACATGCAACTTGAAATACGCCCCGACAAAAAAGTAAGGAGCAGAAGAATCCCGCCGGAAAATACAGAGGACAAATTCCTATCTCCTATGTTGCAACTGGAGACTGATGGAGAGCGTAGAGTGTACAGATGCAGGGATTTCCAAATAGGGCTCAGCTCCTATTTTTCGCTTAGACTAGATCCGCTTCAAAAGTAAAAGACGCAACACAAATTCCTTGACTCTCCTTATTTACTCGATATTATGTACTTTCCCCGTTTTTCTTTGGCTTTGGCTTTGGTAATGTTTTTCTGCTCCAGTGCTCCTTTTTACTATTTATTTTAGGTATGTGCAAACTTTGAGATAGTTTAGTTTATCCCGCGATGGTCTGGATAATGTATAATGTAGTGTGTTTGTGTGGTGTGTGGCGGACTCGTGGGAGATGCTGGCAGACCATCCACTTGTTCATTCATTTCTTTAGTCCGTTTATGCATGTAAGGAGCTGTGCCTAGTGCCTAGTGTCTAGTGTCTAGTGTCCACATTCTGGGAGATTTATTAATAGAGAGGAAAACATACATTTTATTTTCTTTCATGCTCCACACTCTACACTCCATACTCCATACTCGTGACTGGATGGGAACCAGAAAGAGTCATAAATACACGAGCCTCATCTTCTCATGTCACCCTTTATGACCAAATACCAAATACCCGTGTGTATGAGAAAAAGTAACAGAACGTACAGAGAGAGAGAGAGAGTGGTTGGGGAAAGGGCATTCCGCTTTATTGCTTGTGCTAGTCACAAGCTACAACTAATTTCCACTCACAACATCTCACACAACACACAACCTCCTCCAGTTCAATGTTAAATACAATATTTTATTTTTGATGGTTAAAATTTAAAATGGGAACGCTTACAATTTTGTCCTTAAGCATGTTGACTTTGCACTGAAGAAAAACTGTTCCTCCAAGTGGGGTTGTGATGTTGGCCAGATTCAGGTGATCATCAAAATACGGGAGAGGCTCCAACGTCGTCGTCACATGATCTTCCTCCGAATCATCGTAGTCTAAACACAAAACACAGGAAAAGAAACAGAACAGAACACATGGGTTTCAAAATCAGTTCAAAGTCACTCAACTACATGAATAAGGTTTCACAAATGCTCAAGGAATGGGGGAAATTCAGGTGAATTAGGTTTATTGGTTGTCAGCAGTAGAGGAGACGACGGGGAAATAAATTACATGCATGTCTTTGGTCTAGAAAAACTTCTCAGGCTTGTGCACATATACAGATAGAAATTGAGCGAGAAAAAGAGATGCAGTCATAATTTCTGTAGCTTTCTACTTTCTACACACGAAACACGTCCATGAAATCATCAAAGGCAGTGCAATCAGCAGTTAGCAGTTAGCCGAGTTAAACCGAAACAATCAAAAGAGGAATGCCTCTAATTTTGGGAAATATTCTTTACAGCTTAGTCTACAGTCTACAGTTGAGCTGGGCAGCTCAACGAAGGAAGTAAGAGGAGATCAAGTGACAATGGCAATGAGGTTGAAGGAATGAAGTATGGAGTAGGAATGGAGTCTGAGGACAGCGAAAGTGGAAGCATTAAAAAAGTACGAGATCAGTGGGGACGTTAAGGTCAGTATTTAGTTTTTAGTCTAAAGTAAAGTTGATTTAAGGAGCAAAAGTAAAGAGAAAGAGTAGAGCGTACAAGTGACATTTGATGACATTTCCATACAGTTTTTGTGGATACGTCAAAACTCTTAACATTCTCTCCACCAGGCCAACAAAGACCAATTTGGAGATATGCAAATGTCGCCCTGTAATAAACATGTACCATGTACATATTCACTCACTTTCAAATGAATTGTGCATTGTGCATGCCAAATGGATCAACTTGTTCGCAAGGAGAAGGAATGCAAAAGAAGCAAAGAGAAGAAGGAGTAAGTTGATTGGTAACCTTTAATGAAAAAGGCTTTTCCTTTACTCCTTTCTAACTAAAACGAACATGGAATTTACCCCTCCGTAAAGAATTCTTGTGGATAGTTTAAAGGTAAAAAAAAGTAATTTAGAGCTACTCCCTTTTAATTCCTTTCGCTCTTTTACTCATTTTGAAACAGTGATTCCCTTTTTATTTCCATCCTTTCCTTTTTTACAAGGCTTAGTGAGCAGGTTGAATCCTTTTTAGTTTCAGGCCAATTTTTCCTTCCTTGCAAAATCCAAAATCCAGACTTTCGCAAAACCCCGTCAACCGTCATTATGATGTGAAGAAGGAGCAAGTGTGACTCAGAACCGATTAGAGGCAGATCCGAGTTCCAGGACACAGGACAGCACGCAGGGAGCAGTAAATCGGAAATGCAAATCCAATTTCCCACAGGACATGTTTCTACATTCTACATTGTACACCAGAGCCTACACATTACACATGCACACATAGTCTATCCATCAACTTACGGTTAGGTTAGGCCGAAAAAAGTAGTTGTGATTGGAAAAAATCAAAAAATGTACATGCGGGAAAATAGAAAAAGGTAGCTTTAGAAATGGGGAGCTGAAAGTTGGGAAAAGTTAAAATTTACTATTTAGCACTTGGCAATGTGAAAGACACAACCAGAGTATACTGTAAGAGTGTTTATTTATTTAATTATTATTATAGCATTCTTACCCAAAGAGGAGCGTGTGCAGACGGAACAGAAGGTGACGCAGATGATAAAACTTTGTTTCCAATCCCAAAGCATGTTCAATGTTCACTCCACCTTTACTATTGCTTATTCACTTAAAACTATTAAAATTCAGGAATAATAAGGGCTATGAGTACAGACTACAGACTATAAACGGACGGCCCATAATTAATTAATCCGCTGGTCTTGAGTCTTGAGTCTTGAGATAATTCTCCACTTGTTTTGAAGGATAAAATAATGTAAAAGTAATCACGGTTTAGATAAAAACACTTCAAAATATGGTAGAAATGATGATGTTACACTTGTGAATTCTAGCAATTTTACTTTCTGGGTAGAAAGTAGAAAGCTGAAAAAGCTGCAGACGACAATCACAAAAAAATAGTAATAATTAATTCATTCTCTTGTAAATTGTCACGATAAAAGACAAGAGAGGTTTCTACTTCTCCTGTTCCACAACCCAATAAAACACAACAAGAATAAGAAAAAAGGGTAAAACGTAAACTTTTCACTTTGCGCAAGAAAATTTGAGCAAGAGGAACACATGGCCAGACTCCATTATCATCGTCACTACAGTGCCACTATTTTTATTTTCCCTTCTTCCGTACTTTTGTTTTGTGCACAACTTAGAACACATCAAGTTGCAAAAGAAGACATTCACAGTTAAACTAATTTTCTCGTCTATTTATTATCCCGTGTTTTTTGCGCTGCGACTTGATCCTTGATCTGGAATCCGAACTGAATGACGAATGAAATACAGGTACAAGTTCGGAAGGTTCCACTCTTTTGCACCATTTACATTTACAATACACAGACGATTTGGATTCCGTTTACTGTCCTGAATTTTCTCCTCATTCACTCACCAACACAATTCCGTTTGCAGTCTATATGTTTCTCCCATTTTGTGAACTCGCTTGTTTTATTTTTTCCTATATTTGACGGATAAGGAGAAGGAAAGAGAAATTACTCGTGTAGATTTGTAATGATGTGGGATTAACAAGTAGCCGTCACATTATTCGTATTACCTAGAATCTAGAATCTAGAATCTAGAATATTTATGAACTGTGATGATAGACTTTTTAATTTCACAAGCACTTCTCTTGTAATTTTCACACACAGACGGAAGAAATGGAGTAACTTACATTAACACAATGGTCAGGTTGTCTTAGATTGTAACAATTTAACTGAATTCCGCTGGATGCGAACTTGGAACATCTTCTGTTCAATGTAAACTAATAAAGAGCCAATGAATAGTCAAGTGTCAAGTCTTTAGGCATAAATATCCGGGAGCCAAAACATTTAAAACTATAGTTTTTTTTATGAAAAAGTTATAACGATAAACAAGTACCAGCAACGCAAGATGAGAAAATAGTTTTTCACAATAAATTAGTTGAATCTAGAATCTAGAGGTTGTTTGAGAATAAGTGCTCTTTGTCACACAGTTACGGCGCCTCTGCTTCTCCAGAGCTCTCCAAAACTCAACTGAGCGATAGGAGAAAGCGGAAGAGTAGAGCGGCGTGAGTAGTGGCAGAAAGCAGAAAGATAATGCTCAATGTCTCTATACAAGGAGTTGAAATCAGAGCATGAGATCCTTAGACCTCTTGCGCCAAATGCCCAATGTCTCCTGTACATTAAAAGTGAGCTCAAAAATACTACTGATTCAGCTCGTAGGGACTCTCCTCATATCCAGTTGGCGTAAGAGTCTCCTTCCAGTTTCTCGTTTCTTTACTTTGTTTTGTCATGAGTCATAAACCATCAGCGTAAAAAAATGAAAAAAAGCTTTATTTTTTCATAACTCATATTAAAATAATGATTAAAGTTTCACGTTTACGGGCATTAATTAATGATGTTTATGTTTAAGTTTTAATATAGCACGCAAAATATAGTCAAGTTTATGAACATCAATGAACTTTATGTAGTAAAATATATTCTACTCTCCGTACTCACAGCATAAGTACTAAGTACAGTAGCAAAAACATTTTTCATTTATAGTAGACAACATTATGAGTATATACACATATTACATACAGAAGTAGATATTGTGTGTATATTTAACATACCTGACTTAATTAGTTAAAACTCATTTACTAAAAACTAAAAACCACTACGACCATTTTCCAATGCTAATTTTGGATTTTTATCGTTCTTGGGTGAGAGAGCAAATCCTTGCTCAACCTTGCGAAGAGCAAGCTTCACACACAACCGTCGTCAAGAATTTTGATTGCAATTTTTTCAACATGACCAGAAATTTTTCAAAAAAAATATTTATGAATAATTTTATCATTCGCATGAAGGTACTTATGTGCAGATTTGAATTAGCTGGGTTTCTAGTAGTTAAAACGATACTTAATAGGAAAAACTTAGCTGCAAAGATAATTTTGAATGATGATTTGGTTTTTTGTCTGCAAGTCTATGTAGAAGGAGACGCTTGCGCCAACTGGACATGAGGAGAGTCCCTACGAGCTCAATCACTATTACTACGAGCTAGCTACGGCTGGGTTATTTATTCGTCATTTCGTTATTTATCTATTATAAACTCCTTATATGGTGTTGAGATCGTGAGCGTCTCATTCCTATTTACTTCAATGCACTAAACTCATCTTCCCTCCGTTCCAAATCATGCTTCAGAATCTGCAGTGAAAAATGTCACATATCATAGTTAATTGTGATTGAAAGCGAGATCCTCTAGAGCAAAGCGGGATATTCAAAGTAGATTAAAACACGGAGAATTTAATGAGCCTATCCACATAATTGTCCCTTCAGTATTCTTTGAATCCCACGTAATTTTCTGATGCGTTTCAGAAAATTTTTACTTGTGGGCATTGAATTCAATTCCTTTTGTATATTTTTAATTCCGAAAGGAATCAAATATACGATCGGTTGTTAAAAAAATAGCCTTAGAAACTAATTTAATGCCATTTTGCAATGGTATTATATACAATCGCTTCTTGCTCACTGCATATAGTTAAAATTTACACGATGAGTTTGAGTTTACATAAACCCAGGATAAAGCAATTTCCTCCAAAACTGACTTAATTCCATATTCGAGTAACAAAGTACAAGAACAGATAAATATTATCCTTCTGGATTTTTGTTTATACCCCCACAAACATCATGCATCTTGCATAACTACAAACCACAATTAAAATATCAATTAAACAAAAACTGTTTCCCCTTACAAATCAACAACATATTTCTTCTGAAAATTAAGGAAAGGAAAACTTGGTAAACAATTCGCAATAAAAATGCTCTTTTTGTAAAGAAAGATAAAAAATTATACGGTAAATTAGTTAAAGGAAAGATACACAATCACAGATTTTAACCTAACCACTAATAAAATCCGTATCTAGGATTCTCCAAGTACCATTGCCAACAACCAAATGATATTTGCCAGTTACTAGGACTCGATTGCCAGCTTCCAAGTACCATTGCCAACTCCCGCTGCAAATGTAAAGCAGCGCTGCACGTTTTATCCTACAAATCTATATTTGTGCGAACTGCGAACTGTGAACTGAAGTAAGGCACTGTACTGTATACCGGTTATATAGTAAAATGCCTTGAACTGAAGTACAGTGACTGTGTACTGAGAGAAAGAAAACTATTTTTATTTGTCACTGGCACTACAC
The DNA here is from genome assembly GCA_034698265.1 of Sminthurinus aureus. Lineage (NCBI taxonomy): Eukaryota > Metazoa > Arthropoda > Collembola > Symphypleona > Katiannidae > Sminthurinus > Sminthurinus aureus. Next base: position 22,737 of record JAQGBH010002734.1, read on the forward strand.
GTGATAACCATAACGACCAGACTATGCATTTGGGTGTGAGGACAGAAGGAGAATGAGCTTAAGGTATTCGGTTGTTGAATTCGCAAAACAACAAAAACTAATAGCAACTGGAAAATTAATTCATTTTTTTGAAGT
>JAQGBH010002735.1:0-22863 GCA_034698265.1 Sminthurinus aureus
CAGAGGACAAAATAGAACAAGAAGCAAGTGTTCACCTACAGCGAGACTTGGATGAAAAGTCTTAAATTTTGTCAGTTCTCTCCTGCTCGCTTAGTCCTTAAACTATGGAAAAACAGTCTTGGTATAGTTTGGTTATATATTGTAATAATAATAGCATGTTGACTCACCCACAAAACACGACGTAGACACATACAAAAGAGCAAGTCAAAGAGAGAGAGAGAGACGACGACCAAGTAAGCGTACCCAATAGAATAGGTAAATTGTAACATCTGTATGTTTATATGCATATTAAACGTCGCCAGTCAAAAACTTGAGGGTGGAAAAGTGGAAAGGAACCATAATTCAGAATCAGAATCAGAGAGAGAGAGAGAGAGAGAGAGAATCCACATCACATTTATACACACACACACACACCAACAACAACAACAACAAGTCTAAAAAGATAACCCAACCAAGGAATTTCCTCGAGCAAACTACAACGAAGAAAACATGTACGTTGGATCGTTGGATGTTTGGATATTTCCTACTCTGTACTCTGTAATGTAATGCTTCGATAAATAAATAGAGTCCACGGAGCACAAAGGGAAAGGACCAAGATGTTGTTGTACACTGCACATTTTCTAGGTATAACCCAAAAGTCTATATTGAAGCTATAAAATAAATCGTCCTGTAATACAATATCAAATCTGTTCAAGGAGCAAAAAAAGTACAGGATGAAAAGACGGAAGACGGAGACTAGGAAAGTATAGAGTTACAACAAACGACTCGGTGAGTCAGTCAGGACACACAAAACATCTGCATACAACAACAGCAGCAAGAAACAACAAGAATCAAAAAGACGGAGCAAAGGAAAAAGTAGAAACGGCGGCGAAAAAAATATACTCTGGCCTTGTACTTTTTCCTTTGCTTCTTCTTCTTCTTCTTCTTCTCCCTCTTCTTGTTGTGTATTATGACGAGGTTTTGTATTTGTATTTGTGTCGTACGTCAATACCCGTTTCCATTCTCCTTCTCCTTCTGCTCCTCGTTGGTTGGTTGGCTCATAGGTACTTTTCTTAGGTGTACTTACTTTGCTCTTCATGTTCATGTTCTTGTTCCTATCCTGTTTGTACACCAAATCCACGAGACACAAAGAACGAGTTGCTAGCAAATAAATGTCTCAAATCTCAAGTACATCAATTCTCTGTGTCATTTTGAATGTACTATTATTGCCCTTTTCTCTATTCCTCTCCTTTCTCCTCCTACTCGCTCTTCCCTTTCCTTTTTATCTCTCTCTCTCTCTCTGTCCGTCGTCTGTCTGGAAGTGGAGTTGGAGTTGAAACTGGGAATCCTAACATATGGATGAGCTGAGCTCTGTGTACAGTACAATCGACTGTAGTCAGCATTGTCATTTGATATGTAGGACAAAAGTTGGCTCAGATCACATGATTACATCTTGTCATTTTATGTATGATGATGATCAGTCTCCTCTCATTTCTCTCTCTCTCTACTCTCTACACAACACAACAGAATCGAGCAGAGCAGAGCAGAGCAGAGCACAATACAATAAAATACAATACAATGCTCAAGGTAACAACCGTATTACTACTTTTCCTATGTTTTCTCGTCGCCTTCCTCTTTTTTGTCTCCACTCTGGATTCTGGATTCTGGATGATTCTTCTTCCTCTCTTTTCTTCACCGCCTCCTCTGCCTCTTTACATTATACATGAAAAGCTATTTGCACAAAACCCCCGGGAAAATGAAAGGTATAATCTACAGTCTACTTGTCTATTTGCCTACATGTCACATGTACATTGTACATTCTACTTTGTGCTCAGGAAAACATGAAGGTCGTTGTCCGAAAAGGAAGCCGCACACAGGGCGGCCCGAGTGGATCAGCACGAGAGAAAGAGGAGAAAAAGGAGACGGAGCGAGTTGACTTTACTTTTTCTATCGAATATCCAACCGTGATTGCTTTTAGCCTTTTGTTCTTGGACAAGGTAAAGAAGATATTTAGCACAGCTTTAATGTTCCGAGTTTGTCAATGTATTAAATGTTCTGACCCATTTCTGTCCTCCCCTCCTCTCTCCCAACCCAATCCACCTCAACATACCACCACCAACAAATATCAACATTGTCCATCCATCTATCGAGTCATCTAGCAAAACATCAATCGGGTCATTTATACGTACCCGAGTCGCACAAGGAAACTTGAGACGGATAGAAAAAACTGAAACGTTAGACCCTGACTTTTTACTTTTTACCCTACACGTACATAATAATAATATTACTTTACGTAGACTTTTCCATCTACTTTGGTTTGTTGACTGGGTGGAACTCTGGAACTGAACAAGTTTGCCATGTGGAATCGTTTTTAGACTCTTTTCTTACTTTTCATCCTCATCCATCGTAGCGAAAGAAGAAGAAGAGGAGTCAGATGCAGAGTAAAAAGTAAGGAGGCAGAGGCAGAGGCAGGAGGCAGGGAGACAGCAGAGAAAGAGATGAAGAAAAAAAGAGACAATAAGATTCGATACAATACAAAGAAAGGAATACAATAGAATGGGAATAGACAAGAAAGAGCTCAGAAAGCAAAAGGGAAAATTTGTTTGCAGTTACTATTCTTCCTCTTCTTCTCCTCCTGTTTCTTTTTAAGGGAAGCACACGGCAATAAATTACACGTAAACGTAAGAAGACAAGTACACACTGAGAAACGGAGAGAAACACACTCACTCACACAGATACTGAACCAGACAGAGACCAGCAGCAAACAAACAGTCAGGAAAAGTTCAACTTTGCTCCAACTCCATGGTTTTAACCTATTCTCCATTTTCTATACATAAATAGATAGACAAATGTAAACATGTATATTTCTTTCCTCCTCTCCCACTGACGCTCCAGTCTCCAGCTCCAGTTCCAGTCCGATTCGAGATTCAAGATTCAAGAATCCGAAACAAGTGCAGGAATAAGAATAAAATACTTACATGTATTTTATATTCGCCGCTCCTTTCTCCATTCCTTCCACAGCCATTCAAACCAATTCTTTTCCCACTAACATTCATATAACCTTTTCTCTCTCTCTCTCTCATACAGATATCCAGAGGAAACGGGTGGAACAAGACGAGTCGGATACTCAAGAGAGAGAGAGGAGCAATACAAATTATTGCCTCACCAATTCATCTTCTCTTATAAGACATGCAGAGTCTTTGTTACTCTGATAAAGACCTCTATTTCAAGCTCATTTGCATGTGAATATTCCCGCCCTCTCAAAAAAAAACAAGACGAGGAAAAATACATTTTCTCTCTATTTATTCCCTCTCATCCTTTATTTTTTATACATTTTCCATTCAGTCTAGAGTCTAGAGTCTACACCCAACATCCCCGTCTCGATTTATCCATATCTTTCATTCATCTTCCTCTTTTTCACCACTGTACCTTAGCACACGTACAAACACATTTGTACTGGATATTTATGCAAAAATCTGTCAGTCATTCAGCCCACAAACAGAAATAGCTATTTTCCTGCTACTAATAAGTATTCTCATGTTTTCCCGCATTACAATTACAACCCCATTTTATTCTCTCTTTGTCTCATTAATCCTCCTCCGTCTCCTTTTCTTCGTCTCTCTCGAATTCACACACAATGCACAATCCCATATCAGCCAACTCCTGTCTCCTCCTCTACGTTACATTTTATTTTCACTCCTATCACTTATCAGCATCAGCATCATCAGTCTACCCCAACAACATGTCTTGTTGAACGTATAGTCCAAGCTCATTCCATATATTTTTCACCACGTGTCTTCTCGTGGTTGTTGCAATAGTCAATAGACAAACTTGCACGCATGTGTCTAGTGTCCATTCCTCCCTTCTTCCTTTACAATTACAACACCAGCAATTAAACACAACAAAACCCACGAGAAATATTATAAAGAAAGCTTGGAAATAAATGACAAGCGAGACAAATAATAACAAATAACTGTGAAACTAGAAACTAGGTACATTTCAAAAATATGGCCAGCACTTGAAATTTCATGGCACAAACTCTAAAAACAAATTCAATGTAGTGGTAGAAACTGGGGAGGAAAATTGTGGTTTGTGGTGGGATAAATAATATTAAGATTCTCTTCTGCGTATACGTATATGCATGAGGAGTATGAAATAAAACTGGGAATACGGGAAAAGAATGTCCAAGAAAACTCTTAAAAAAGAGGAAAAATAAAATAATAATACTAATCCATTAGAGGAGAATGCTGCTGAAGGAGGGAGCAAAAGAGATGGAACTAACTAGCTGGCTGTGCCACATACATGTACTCTTCCTCTCTTCCTTGTTGTTCTATCTATCTCTCTCTCTCTTGTACTAATAACAAATGCATTAAGTAGTAGTGACCCAGAAGAAGAAGAAGAAGGAGAAGAAGAAGAGGGAGAAAAAAAGTATTGTAAGGGCGAGTTAGAACACAATTGAGACATTCGGCCGCAAATTACAACATGGAAAAAGTTTGGCTCATTGAGAGAAAGTTTCCAAGGACAAGCGACAGGGAAATGGTTAAGTAAAATGAGTAAAACTATGAAGCTTCTTGGCTTCTTCTTCTTCTTCTCTGGCTCTGGCTGGTATGCAGTTTTTATTGTGGGGAGGCTGAGGCTACGGCTGAGTCTAGTGAGTGAGAAGTAGAGATATTACAGAAATAGGAATGGAAATGGATCGCAGTAGGAGAACAACGGACTCTCCTTTCTTCCACACACTCTGTACATGTGGATAATGCATATGTATTATGTAGTGAGTTTTGGTCATCTTGTCCGCAGTCCACAGTCCACACCACAGAAATGACAACAAATCGTAGACCCCTTAATGTGAAGATGAGAGGAGAGGATGGAACAACTACGTCCACACTCACTCACACACAGACCAACAAACTTATAAACAGAACCAAACGCTTCCATACGAATCTAATATCAATTATTTGAAGCCCCCTGGACAGTCGGAAATTCATTGACAATCTTCTACTCATCTTCTCTTTACTCTGCCATTATAACCTCTTCCTTTCTCCATATATTCCATCACCAAACAATCATCATCATCATCATCCTCCTCGTCCTCGTTCAAAGTACCTCTTCACTTTCCTTGTTGCTCCTTCTCCAGGCTCGACAACTACCATTTCTACCATTTCTTGCAAATTGACTATAGACAGACAGTTGTACAGTTCTCAGAATTCTCTGAATTTGACCGAGTCGCCCCGCACAAACATAAAACTTTCCTACCACATTTCACCGCACAGCAACAAGGAGAAGAGAAGATAATAACTACAAACTACAGCTCAGTCGAGTCTCAGTCTAGAGATAGAATTCACATAAAACAACAGACCGTAATAATCAATTCAGCGGACCGAGACGGAATCTCATCTCATCTCTTCAATTCCTTCGTATCCGCATCCACTTGCTCAAATCATGCCACTTTTCTCTTTTCCTTTCTATTTCCTACTTTGTATTTATCATCCACCTTTTTTATATCATACTCAACTTGAAATAAAACAAAATTTCTGTACATTGTGTAGAATTAGATGGGAGGAATTATAAATTACACCGAGACGACTCTACGGCCATCTATGAGCCTGCACTGGATCCAACATGCATAATTTGAAAAAACAACAAACTAAAACTAAAGGGAAAGGACGGGATTTTGGAGCTTGGAGTTTGGAGTTTGGAGAATTCCAAACATTTCCTCTCTGGTTTACATTTATATTTATTGGAAAAATTGTAGATGGAAAAAACAATTGAGACAATTAACCGCTTTAATGCTTCGTTTAGCATGAAAGATTCAATTAGATGAGACAAGCAAACAAGAGTTTTTTCCCCGTTCCTAAATAAATCTACCTAGCTTGAGACAGAAAAAGAAGAGGAGAAATCCCTCGGAAAAAATTACTATGTAAAATGCAGAAGCTAAGCTGAAGGCTGTAAAGTTTAGACTCGTCATGAAATACCTCGGAATGATATCATCTATGTTCTTTGTATCTTTATCTGTGTTGTGCTCCATGTCTAATGTCTAATGTAATTGTGTATGTGCCCATGTGAATGCATATTACAAACAATCTCAACTCACATCCTTTTCGATTCCTAATGAACTGAGGACAGCCGTGCAATAAATAAACGCACAAGTGGAATTAAACTGGATGCATGTGACTGAAATCTCAGTCTCCGTCTCTTTCTCTATTCTATTCCATCTTGTGTATTCATCCCTCTGTATTAGCAATTGCTCCACTGGTAGTTATACGAGTCCGTAGTAACAGGAGTAGAAAAACAGACAAATAGACAATGAAAGAGAAAGAGCATGGCAAAAAAAAATACGACTTTTAGTAAAATGTTTCTTTTTTTTCAGTTGATGGTTGGGTGCAGATTTAATTTCCTTCCTTCCTCTACGCAAGCAAAACCGGGAAATGAAATGGATGGGGGGAACAAATAGAAGGAAAAGAGATAGCGTAATTTCTCTGTAGATTGCAACTATGGCAAATTCTATAAAACAGAGTCTAAAATACGGAAATACGCAACTACAAAAATACAGACGACGACAAGTACACAAAAACTCGCCTGCTAAAACAATCGCCGTTCCATACTGACATTACAATTTTTGTACCCGCTCCTTCTTATTCTTTCTCTTATTATTTCTCATGTGGAATGGAATAATCAAATCAAAACCAGTATAAAAGTCCCAACCAAAACGAAAAACCAAACAGAAACAATAATTATGTATTGTCAATTGGCAGAGAAATAAAATTTGTCCCATCCCCAAAATTTCCATCTGAAATCTAGAATCTAGAATCCAGAATCTCGTAATAAAATATCCTAGTTCCTATTTTCATGTATGGTTTCAAACACAAGGAGAAAAAAGAACAAAACTAGAAGAGACGACGCACGCACAACGCACAATCATGAGAGTTTCAGGTTCAATGGAAAAGATTATTCTGATTTCCTCTGTTGCTGCCGCTGTATTATTTGTGCGTATCATCATCATCATTATCATCATGGATCCGCTTTACAGTTTAAGAGTTGAGTTTGGTTTGATTCTGGTTCGGCAGGGGAAAAGAAGTAGGAAAATCCCTGATATGTATAGGTAAATAGATGAAGATGAAGAGAGATGTGTGTGTGTGAGAGGAAGAGGAACATCACGTTAATCGCAAGGTATAAAGAGAATACAAGTGGAGAGAGAGAGAGAGAGAGAGGGAGAGAGAGGAGGCCATTCTAGTTAGGCTGCTCACTCTCCAATTTCACATGTATGGCAAAGTCAAGGGAAAAAGTCATCAGAAACGGTTAAAAAACTCGCGGGGGTTGAGAATGAGGTTTTACACGGCCCATTTCTTCGGGCAGTAATTCCATCCTTGTTTATTTAATCAAGATTTCGACATATTTATGGACCTCGACTTTTTCCGTCTCTCGCAACAGATTGGTTTTGCCACATCCACCCAAACACACACAAGTCGGCAGAGAAATCCACATTCATTCACATGGAAACTCCGACCTGAACCGTCAACCTAGAACCTAGAACCTAGCCTAAAGGAAATGCATGAGAAAGCGTAGAAACAGAGAGAGAGGAGTAAAATAAAACGGTAGTACAGGAACGAATGCCGAACACACACTTTGAACCGTGAGTGAATATACATGTACATTGTATGTACACATTACGAACCTTGTTTCACTTTTACGGTGACTAAAGAAGGACATGAAATTGCGATCGAGGAGATTCCTTAACTCGACATTTCCAACGTACGTTTTCAGTTGGTGATTGAGCAAAGTAAACTGAATGATTTCCTCACACACCAAACACAACAGACAACAAACGACAGAGGCGAATCTCAAAGGGAACAAATACAAAATAAAACAGAGACAAAAATGTTTGTCCTCCTTGATTCTCCAGTCGATCAGATCTATCTATCTCGCTTATTTTCTCCTTCTGCCTCCGTTTGAATCTTTCAGACGATTCCTCTCAGGATAAGCTCCGTACAATCCCACAAAACAGCATTAAAAACCAGACGGAGAAGTTTTGGCTGAAACATACTCCAGATTCGGAGGAAATGTTCCTCGTCCTCCTTCTCTGCTCCCTAGATTTACCCGTCCCGAGTCCCGGGTAGAAATCGAGACCAGCAACGCCCTCTCTCCCGTCCCTCCTGCACTCATTCCCTCCTCCAAAACTCTACAGTATCACTTCACCCCAAATTCCCCATTCCCGATTCTCAATTTCAAGTAAATGCACAGAAACATTTGACTTTTATTTCTCTGCTACTCTTTCGTCTCACTTTTCTCCACCTTGACATTTTCCCAGTCCCACAGTTTAAACTTTAAACAACTTTCACACTCTTTGATATCGTCATTAAAATCTTGATTCGTTTTCCTTTCTTTCTTGATGTTCTTGATATTCTTGATACCTTTTGCTACTGCTCTCTTTTCATTTCATTTCATTTGGGAGTAGAACGGTAGATATAAACTACTCAATACTCTTCCCACTCAACTCTCCATTAAATATCACCACACACTCACTCTTTACATTACATTACATCATATCATATGCACATGATAATAATAATATTGTACCATTACACTCCGTAGTCTGTAGATGTGAGATACATGGTCATTACAATGATTGGCTAGATATAGACATTTTCCACTTTGATTTCTCTTTCACAATCTATCCATCTTTTATACGGTGGAAAATGAGAAACAGAGGCAAAGTCAATACAGCGAGTCTTTTCTTCCTCTTTTTAGTGTCGCAACTTGCGAGACCTCTAAATATTCCTTACGAGTTGAATCAACCAAGCCAGCATACATATAACATATCTACAGACTCTAGACTCTAGACTACAACGAGATTCAATTAAAAGTCAACTGCTACACACTTAATGCTCATGAATCACCCTCAACTCGCTCCTCTCTCTTCGTACATACTACAATGCGTATGTACAAAGTAATAAAGAGGACAAAGATGTAGGTATAGATTGGAGATAAAGCAAAGGAAAAAGGAAGAGCGGCAAGGGCGACGAGGAGGACATGGATGTGACTTCTTTCCACTTTGAGTACTCTAATGAGATCAGAGGAGACTGATAAGACACCTCATTAAGGTGTGAGTCAAACATTGTCGTCAGAAACCTTCCGTTCCACCAACCAACCAAACCCTAACTTTACTTCATCTGTTTTCTTTCACCCCAAAAACTCCAATCACACGCGATTCATATCTCCACTTCACTCTCCTCCTCTTCGCCTCTTCTCCACTCTTCTCTCCACTTCAACTCGAAATGAGAAACCAAGAAAACTCAACAAAATCTTCTCCTGCCTTCTGTTTCTATTTCCAACGACACTGATATACACCAGTACTACAAGAACCACCGAGTTTCACCAACTTTCCACTTCTCTCCTCATTTCCAGCAACTTACCTCACTTTGACTCTTAATATCACACTTTCTACCCGATTCCATTTCCGCCATTCCGGTTTCCCGACTCATATATTATATTTTTCACATTCTCTACTCCTCCTCTCTCTCATTTTCTCCTCTAAACTCCACACACACCCACCAACAAACACGGAGCAAAGAAACCATTACCTTTTAAAATAAGGAAAAATAAAACACAAGGCTTGTAGATTGTGGGGAAAAGAGTCATAGAGAAAAAGCATACCTGCTTCATGAATTACATAAAAATCATTCCACATGAACATTATATTTAAACATAGCTCTTTCACTTCTTCAACTCATTTTTAAACTTCCCACTACAATAAAATAAAATGAAATAAAATTTAAAGACATGGCTGGGAATTTGCCCTTTTCTTCAAAATACTTGTACATGTTTATCATTTATCACACATTGCTACAAAACATAATTTGTGTCTCAATTCCATTTATTTACTCACTCTGCTCACTTTACTACATGTATTCCGTGAGACATTAGACGTTAATGAATGTAAATGTAAATGTAGATTGTAGATAATAATAGAAAATGGAAAGTGAGAAATGGAATCCAGGGCAGACATTAAAAAATAAATAAATGGGTAGATAAATACTATAACATTTTCTTGTCAAGTCAGTTATCAAGTCAAGAAGACGCAGATATAGAAGAGACCACAAAGAAACTGAAGAGAGAGAGAGAAAAAACGTAAAGGATTGAAAAAAGGAGTGAACCTGAGTGCCTGGGAAATGAGACGTTGGTCTGGTTCTCACCGCTACTACTAATTGCATGCCAATGCCAATGAAATGGATAAAGCCCACATGACATGACTAATGTAAATGTTTATCATATGAGGAAAAGTGAACAGTGAACAGCGAACAGTGGTTGATATTTTTCCTTGCTCTCTCTCTCTCTCTCTCGCTCTCTCTCTGTTTGTGTGTAGGACAAACCAATCCCTTATCCCTCACTTAATGTATACAAATCATACATGTGTCTCTCCGTTCCCCATACATACACACCACTACATACACACAACTCAAAACTCAACGTCTTATGTCTTAGACACGGAGAACTCGAACAAGACGGAGAAAAAAACACAAGAAAAAAAGTAAACCTGCGTCATACACTAAATACAAATACAAGATACTAGTATTTCTCTATGTAACGTGTACACTATTCAGAGCAGAGAGTAAAGACAGAGGGAAATGTAAGCATCTGCATATTCCATCCAGTGGTTTTATTCCTCTTCATAATACATAATAATATCATACACGTACTCTTCTTTCTATATTGTGGATGACTCTGTTAATGTTACAATGTTTACGACCTCCTAGTTTGTAGTTGAACATTTCTTAATACGATCCTACCTACCTAGATTACTTCTCTTTGGCTCTGATTCTGACTCTGACTCTGTCTTACTCAGTCAATGCGTATCACTACTATCACTACTATTATTATTATTACTACTATTCAACCAACACAGAACAGTTATTAGTCGACAGAGACTATAGAAAAAGTGGATAGATAGACAGCACACACACACACACACACACTTGGCATCCACCACCACATGTTTTCCTCAATACATTCAATATTTACAGCTCAATAGACAGTAGACAGTGGAAAACCGTATGCATCTACAATCTACATCCAAGAGATACACGTAGTAAAATAACATTATACCAAAACTGCTAAGCCAAAGTCAGAGGATTATACCGGATCCACATCGAGATATTTAAAACCATTTCATTTCAAGATGGAAAACAGACACCAGACACCTTTTGCTCTCTCTATTCATTTTTCATTTTTTTCCTTCTCTCTCTTCTCTCCTCACTCTATCCTATATCCTATATTTTGTATTCCCTTGATCCTCACAACGTTTCATAATGCACAATACCCAATATATACAGCATGCAGTATAGAATATTAATGACAGTCTGAGTCAGTTAGTGAGGGTTGAGATAGCGAGTGAAAAAATTAAGACTTTGCTAAGCTCAGGGTCACCAGGAAAAAAATGAAATGAACAACACGTCTCAATTACTCTGTACTCTTTCTTCTCTCCATCTTTTCAGGTACATGCTTCATTTATACATACTACAAACTGCATAGAGCAAACTGAGCACATTACACATCCAATTCTCTGCCAGATAAATTTTTTAAGCACAAAATTATACTCCTATACCACCCAATCAGTAATTTTATCCACAAATCCACATGTAAATCCATACAAAAATAATAAAAACAATAAATAATAATAGCATTTCATTCTCCTTTCCACGTCATGTCTATAATGACTAATGAATATCTTGTCTCCTCTCCTCTCCAATTTCCAGCTCGGTTTGTCTTTCAATCCTCCAATTTGTTTTGTCTACGAGACTAAGTGCGTTTTTTAATTTTGAGGGACGAAACACTCAAGAACTTTTAAACCAATATATTTCAAATTTCAAACCTACATCCAACGCCGCCATCGTACAAGAATTTCAAGAGTAATTTGAAACTAGAAACAAGATGAGCCATTCCTTTGCTATAATAGCAGTAAATGATAGAGATAAATTGAGTACTCTTTCCCTTTGGTTTTGATGGGGAGAGGAAATTTGTAAAGGTAAAATGCTGCAAGTATGTGCCGTGATTTGGTAAACTGTAAACTGGTTTGAGAAGAGAGTGAAAACTGGATAAACCATGTAGCTGGAAATTCATGGATAGAAACTGGACGGAGGGAGAGGAAATCTCATTTAAATAGCGTCCATCTCACAATATGCAAGTCCATTCCACTGATATGCCGAATCTTTGGAATCTCCTCTTTTGCTCGTGTATCATTTTGATGGTCGGTTCTCGGTTCTGTTCTGGTCTAGTACTGATTTTGATTTTGATTCTGATTCTCCCGAGATTCACTCACTCCTTCGCTTTAGCCTCCGCCTCTGTTTTTCAAATGAATATTTCACCAAGGAGCCAATTTTGAGATTCCAACTCGGTCTGATTGTCGTTAGCACGTTTCCCCCACCTTCAATTATTTATACCAAAGGAAGGAAGGCAGTCAGGAAGGAAGGAAGAAGAAACACGAGCTTGTACATACCATCACATACATCGTGCAGAAACTCACCAGAAATTCAACCCAACTCAAGCCCACCAAACACCAAACACATTACACAATAATAATACACAACATCTACATACTCACGCACACGTTTCCAAATCCCCAACTCAACTCAACTCAACTCTAACGCACCATAGCCGACTCAAGACTCAAGTCAAAGGGAGATAAAGAAAAGGGACAGGAAAGTGGTTAAGGTATATCCGACACAGACACATGTAGCTTCACTTTTCAACTTTAGTCAATCCCCATCCACAAAACATGCACAATGTACAATCTACGGAACAACCAACGCACGATTTGCATTTGCATTCGGATGATGAGTAACAAGATATCAACAACCATTTTAAAATGCAATCCACACTACAACATTTCTCATCCCGCTTCTTTTCATCTCAAGAATTGCATCAAGTTCCTCCACTCTCCACTCTTCCTCCTTCCTGCTGACGAGCAAAACAACAACCCACATCTCTCTCTACTACCTTTCCTCTCTGATAAATAAAAGCCCTTTATCTACCTCCACTTGCATTCAAAATCCAACATTCAACATTCAACTCATATACACGAACCGTAGAAAAAGGTTGAATTTGCAAACAGTCGAGTATGCAAAATCCAAAAACTCGCGCTCAGACACCAAAACTGTACACTCCTGAGGAATCCGGAAAATAAAATAAAAAGACACGAGCCCACTTTGCACGCACGTCTTGTCTACCTAGACAATATATAGACAATGGACAATAGAATGGAAACTCAAAAGGAAATTGGCTCTCTTCTATTTCTATCCAACAAAAAATAAATCAACATGATAAAAACCATTGAATTTTCCAATTTTTCACATCCACCTTCAAAACAACACCTTGTTTCATAAAAACAATAAACTCCCCCGTTTTTTAAAAGTTCCCATCAAAAAAAAAGAAAGAGCGAAAGATAATGAGCGAGGGAAGAAATGAAATTCATGAAGAAAAGACTTGTTATTTACTGCCTACGAATGGATACATGACACATTGATTGGTGTAAGGAGGGAAATGCACAAGTACACATATGTTTAATACTCAATACTCAATACTCAATGCTCAAGAAATTCACATACATTGAAGGCAGTCCGTCAATCTGACGGACTCAACTGAATATAAAAATAGTCTAAAAAAGCCTGAGACCTGGAGGAGAATTTTTTAGAGAGACAACGAGATTGGAATGCAATATGGAATGGGGAATGGCTATACACTATACACCGTACTCTATACAGTATGAAAGATGCGGAAACTCTTGGTTTTCTTTCTTTCGGTGGAATTGACTATTGACTATGTATGTGAATGTAGAATGTAGAATGTAGAATCTAACCAACCAACCAGTTTTGAATTTGGGCAATTTCATTTGGAAACTAACACCTCGGCGAATTCAATTCAAGGGACGATCAATCAATATTCCCCATCACATCACACACTTTCACATCTGTACACGCTACATCCGACAACCATATGCAATATGTATTCACTATTCAACATCCAGCATTGAGTGGAAAGGGAAGGCAGCACACGTACGTCCTGGCTATTGAGTAAATCTCCATCTCTCTCTCCACTCTCTCCACTGTACACTTTACATTTTACAGAGCATAGAGGAACATGGAACAAAAACTCTTTCTATTCCTGCTCTTGTGCTCAACAACTGCCGTATGGGATACATTTATTCATCCATGTGGGCACACGGACACAGAGATAGAGAATATATTCCCATGAGTCAAGTCTCGGGGGACGCAATCAGCATCTCACTACTCACCAGCTTGATTGGCTGACCAAGGTGCAGATGGAGCTCACCGGATACATCAAACAACTATCCACCACCATCACAACTATCCCAACATGGCCAATAGTCGCTCTCCCTCTCTCTACACAAAACAACACACCGTACACCCTTCCTACTTCCTCCTCTCTTTCTCTTTCCTCTACCCTCAACTCAACTCAACTCAACTGAAAGGTGATGGGGGTGCACTAAAAAGGGAGATGCACTACAACTACAACTAGAAACCTACATGAGTGCATCCCTGGAAAAATCAGAGGATGACTCAGACTCTCACGTCTATTTTATTTCCATCAATTCCCCATTCACGATTCACCATTCACGATTTACTCCTCACCTTCTCCTTTTCCTATTACCAACGGGTTAAATCATAGATTATTCACAATCAATTTTAACCTTTATTCAAAACTACACAAAAAAACCCGACTATTTCTTCCCCCGTATTTACAATCCAAAAATCTACACTACAAAATTAATCAGTTTAAATTCAAGCTAATGTTTAGTATCCTCCTGATTACGCCATCACCAATGAAAGGGAAATTTAATGCTGCTTTACTATACTTGAAATACTTGAAAATACTTGAAAATGCCCATGTGGACGAGGATGAATCTTCTTTATTGGAGTGCGGAGATCTGTGATACTTGGGACTTTCTGATGGAACGACAAACGAAGGAACGATGATCACCTCTGCTCTGCCAAGAATGAAGAAGAAGGAATGCCGAGTTGAATATCATGGTCGTCATCACTGAAATCGGAATGGAAATTGACATCCAGATCCAGATCGACATCCACATTCCCCTTTACGTAAATTCCCCTTCATTCAAATTCACATTTACCTAACTAAACTCATTTCTATCTTCATCTCCTCCTCTTACTTTTGATACTATGAAATTCTCTCCGTCTTCTACTTCTTTTCCCCTTTCCGAATGCATAACCATTTAAAAGACTTGAGTAAGAGGCAATTCATTTCTTTGCCTTTCCTCTTCTCAGTTCTCAGGTTGTTTGGTTATGTCCTATAAACTCTAATATGCAGTCTGCCTAATACCAGGATTCTGTTCCTTGTTCGTCGTTGTTCCTTGGCCCTTCATTTCCTTTGACTACGTCAATAGTCTGTTAGTACTGTTGATATTTTGCTCCGTCCATGTTCTATGTTCTATGTTCAAGGAGTTAAGGAGGACGGTCGGTGTTGTGTTGTGTTTGGTTGGTTGGTTGTATTGGGTTGCGGTGAGAGACTCGGCCATATTCTCAATTTGAATCGTGAATAAAATCAACGGTAATGTGGGTCATAGGAAAATCCCATAGAAATGGAGAGAGAAAGAGAAAGAGAGAGAGTGAAGGAGGGAGATCTATAATCTGATTGCATTTCATGACATTTCGATGCAGATTTTGTGAGCAAATGGATGTAAATTGGAATCATTCCAGAAACGATATCAGAGACAAAATACCGTTAAGAAAGTATTGAGAAAACAGGGAGAAACTCGGTTATTTCCTTTCCATATTCTCAGTCTCAGTCTCCTTTCTCCACCCATAGGAAAAGCATAACAAAAAATAGACATGTACCTTCACGTGTACAAGAGTATGAGGGGCAACATCTTCATATTTTGGTGTGTGTGTCTATTTATTTTCTACTGAATACTGATTCCACTTGCCATTCTGAGCGATAAAATGAACCTTTCTCTTGTATTCCCTTACCTCCACTTTTATCAAATACACTCTCTGTCTCACCATTATTTTCCAAGTCGTGCACTTTGGCTATATTTATTTATATGTGTGTTATCTACCTACCTTCTTCTTCTCCTCCTCTCTACCGTCTTCTTGTGTCTTGTGTCTTGCATCTACCTCCGAAGCAACCAACTAACTACTTACTCCCTTACTCCTCCCGTACGTACATATGCCCTCCACTATCAAAGACACTTTGGCTCGAGATACATTTTGATATTTTGTTCCTTCTTTTCCCTTTTATACCTTCATCCTCTACTCTGTACTTTGTGAAAGGAGAAAAGGAGAACCAACGTCTCTCTACCATTTCTCTTTCTCAATTTCCAAGGGAAATGAACTGATTCACATCAAGATAAACTCTTATGTCTATCCTCATAAGTAATATATACACTCGCTCTCTCTCTCTCTTTCTCTCCTCCGTACACAAACCAGAATTTTAACATATTATTATTCCACCTTCTCCATTCTCCATTCTACCCGTACATTGTACATGGATCCCTTCTTCATTTCTATCCACTATCTACCTTTTCTATCTATCATATTACTTGAATCGTCCCACGTGGAACCACAACCAAAAATCCATCTACTTCTTTATGCATACACAAAATAACAACTAAAACACAATGACAATAACAAAACAAAACGGCCACAGAATATGAATCCACATCCACACACTGGATTCCCAGTCCCACCAAAATTAAATCCACAGATACCTTCATGAATACCTTAATTTTTTATCTCTTTTTCTCTTCAAATCATGAATCTACTTTTACAACACTTGAAAAACTCTACTGTATTCCTTCACTTGACAATGCCGGCGCATTTACATTTTTAATTGTAAATAAAAACCCCGAACCAGAATTAATTCATCATGGAAAAAGAACTAGCACATAAATAAAACACTTGGAGCTTGGATTGACAACTATATAAAAAATTGATTGCAAAACAAAAGATGCGTCATAAACTTGTAGGAAATATTCCATATGAGTTGATTTCATGAGACGAGTTGAAAGACAAAACAAAATTGATCTCCTCTTATCTTGTACATTATACGAGGTTGTGATTTGAAACATTTTACAGCTTTTTCTAAGACGAGAAGAAAACAAGGGGAAATGTAAAAGGTGTGCTCTTTTCTTCCTCTTGTTTTTTGTGTTTGAGGTTTATGAAACATATTGGATTTAAGCCAGTGGGCTGAGGACTGAGTCAAGAGCGGAACTCGATATAGAATAAAATGATGGTCTTTTAGTAAATCCCGTGGCTCTTTTGTGAGCGATATGAGAGAAGAAATGCAAACAGATCGAGTCTGAGAGTACTGATACTCCATAACATGTTACCTGCATTCACATCACTCCCTATCCCTATCTACAATGTACATATAAAAGAGATGTTGGGAGTGTGCACGTGTATTTATATTGGAAATAAAGCACATTTATCGGAATACTTATGCAAAATGAATCGTAAAATGGTTGCTTCTGAGACGGGCAACCAGATAGGAGTAGATAGACTACGGAACAAAAGCAGGATGAACAAGCTTCAACGGTGAACGCTCAACGGTGAACACCAAACATGAAAGAGAGGACAGAGAGAAAATGCTGTTCACGTTTCAACCTTAAAGTCTTCTATCGCGATCTTCTTCTTCTCCTTCTTCATCTTTCCTCTGCTCCCTCCCCTCTCTCTTTCTCTCTCTTACTCTTTCTGCCTCCATCTATCTATACCTATTTCTGTCTGTCTCCGTTTCCGTATCTGTATCGGAAACATATAATGCGTATCTGTATGCATTTCCCTACCGTATCCCAACGTACACAAGAACTCCACAGACACATACAGTCACTATTATATCCTATTATATCCAGTCTCATCTGAGATGATGAACTCTGGCAGGAATAAAGCACAAAGAGCGAAAGAAAATTCCCTTTTACTCGTTTCTTCAATTCAAACCACCCATTTGTTCATCCTGATCCATCCTCATCCGATGGAACCCAACAGCAGCAAAAAAAATACACGGTCCTCTACAACTTTAGATTTTACCTTGCTTTTGATTTCCTTTCCTTTGGTTTTCTACTTTTCTACGGTGTACGAATACGGTTCAGCCGTATTCGTACGTAGAAAAAAGCAAGTGGAGAGGGTAAAAGGAGAAAGAAGAAAAGAGATCAGCTCTCAGCTCTCAAGCTCAAAAATAAATAGGAAAGGTGTTGTTGGTTGTTTCCCTTAAGATTCTTTCGATGTATTTCTCAAATTCAGGGAGATAGGAAGAGAGAGATGAGTGAGCGCGGAGAATATACTCAAGTACTTTGCTTTTCTCTCTCTTTCTTTATCTATCTCGTCTTCTGAATCCGCAGCTGTATAATTTGCCGCTTACAGCAACACAGAGTGAAAGAGACTCGCTTCAAGTTTCAAGTGTCGAGTGCGGAATCAATGTACATGTACAAATCTAAAATTTCCTCCTTTCCTCTTTCTCTCTCTATACAAGTTGATCCATAGGTATAGAAAAGAATCAGTTCATCATATAACGGGATATAAGTAGCTTGAATCTTGATATAAGGACAAGAAACCAAGCATCATCTTCTCCTCTGCCTCTACTTTCACGGAATATACTCTGATGATCCCAGTCCCAATTTCAATACACATCTATAATACATAATAAGTATACGATACAGGATTCATATAATATATAGATATATAGATGTATAGATGCAGGCGTAGCTCATTCACATTTATGGTCCGGGTTTTCCTACTTAATTTATTCATGAAATTCACCACTCACAAGTGAGAAGGAGAAAAACAGAGAGCAAGACGGAAACGGAGATGGAGAAGAAAACAAGTACAAGATTTCTCCGTTAATTCACAATGCACAAGACATCCAACATATCTCCACACGGATACCTTTTTGTCTTTTACTCCTTCTCTACACAACTTTTCTGCCTCTTTCTCCTTCACTCACTCACTTGAACTAAATTGCACAACATGTACATTGTACATTGTACAGATTCCAATTAATCCATCTTTCTCGATTCTCAATCCTCAATACTCCATACTCCATACCTATAATATAACTACACATGTATATTTTTCCATTATATTTACAGCAACAATCTTACCTGAACTAGTTTCCAACATTTTACTCTTGCTCCGTTTCTCCTTTTGAATCTCAAACTGTTTCATCTTCCTACAGCTACAACACACTACACATTACACAATCTCGAGGATATTGACACGGCAATCCTTTTTTTCTTCCTTTTTTTACAACTCAAGATCAAGTCGAATTTATTTACTTTCCTCGCATTCACTTTGAACAACAAACATGAAAATATTCTTATTACTCTGATATCTCTGACATGTTAAATCCACTCTAGGTTTTTACGACTCTGAATTTACTCTCACCTTGCTCAAAAACAAAAACAAAAACAAAAACACAGAAACAGCCGATCCAAATCAACTCCACAATCCTTACAAAGTCAATCTCTATCAAGAATCAAGCATAAAAAACTTGTAGCTTGAGCTTCAAAACACAGGATTTTTACTACTTTATTTAGGTTTGGCCACTTTTTCAATCTCAAAATCCCACTTTACAAAAACTAAGGAAAATCGTTAAAGTAATGCAAGAGAAAAATCTAGAGTCACTTGTACACTTAATTACAAAAATAAAAACTGTAAACTGTTTTTGAGAAGTCACAAGACACAAGACGCAAGATCCACACCACACATTAGACATTAGATATTACAGATTGAATGCAGGTCCGTTGAGTTCTGTTTGTACATGTGAATGGAGTCTGATAAAAACATCAACATTGATCGAGTAAATGAATGTGAAGAGCATGGCGATGAAGAGGAAAAACATGGAGAGATAATGACAAGCTGATGGATATTGGATATGTAAGAAAGATGATTATTATTAGTCCGTATAATGATACAGATATAGATGACATGTCAACTAGGTACATTACAGGTGTTAACATTTAATTTACGTATTTACCACATCTACTCACTTTATACTTTATCATAGTCTTATGATTATTATTATTATTAGTTTTGTTTACTTTTCTACTCCAACTGGTAGAATATAAAATATCTAATGCATTTTATATCCATATCCAATATCCACATTTGACATTGTATATAAAAATAAGGGAAATATAGTAGCAAAGTACTAAAGACGGTGTGCCTCGGACCCTGACCTTTTTTATTGTGTAAACATTGACCACCACAATGACTCATGGACATGAAAGATAAGCTTCTTCTCCTTCTTTCCCTCTTTCTTAAAACCTGTATTTTTTCTCCTAGGGCATATTATTATTCCTAATATTACTGTACTGTGCATCCAAGACATTATGCACAGTTAATCCCTACCTAAACTAATCTCAATACTCAATATTCAATACTCGTATAAATACAGTGGATATGCACCCATAGCCACGTAAAAAATACAGGGTGGACAGAATTAAGATAAAGGACGGAGCGGAGCATCAATTATTATTTGTCCGCTCCACCAATTTTTAACTTGATGAAATAAATACATGAATAAATACGTAGAAAAAATAGATTAGTCACCTTGACTTTTGAATTCTACATTCTACACTCTTCTCTACTTTGCTTCTTGGACTTTAACCTCACCTACGTTTATTTAACATCTCTCCAGCCCGAGGTCCACTTTAAGATACACACAACAAACACTCCACACTACCTTTACCACCAAAACCTACTTTAATCTTCACACAACATCATTTTGTACTTTTGTTTACATTTTATATTATGACTTTAAAATAGTTTAGGGGAAATTGTAGGAAAATTTAACAAAAAAACATGTGTACATTTTATTTGGACATGTTTGGAAAAATGCAAAAGAAAAAGACAAGCCTAATGAAAATGACAAGAAATATTAAGGAATAATTTTGACTTATGCCTTATACTGTTTTATGGACATAATGTGTGAAAATGGGAGAGTAAAAAGTTGTAGTTGAATACGAGATGTAGTTGAATTTCTGCGGGTGCATGTGAAACGTGTAGGTAATAAATGTGAAGGATATGACGAGATTGAGCCGAATGAGGCAACGACACATAAAGTGATAAAAGGAGAAGGAAGACGCAGAATTCAGAGAGAGAGAGAGAGCGCGCGAGAGATTCATGTACGGATTTGTAAGAGGAGATTTGGAAAAGTTAAGATGTGAGATTTCCTTTCAAGCCAGTCATCGTCAAATACAAGTGTATCAAAGTGGATATTGGTCTGGTTTCCTCCAGTTTACCCGTAAATTGATGCCTTCCCTCGTCTCAGCTCAACTCAACTCAACTCTGTTCAACTCTTCACATTGAAAGAAAGAGACAAGCAGAGTTAAAGAAAGAGAAAGAAAGAAAATCCGAAAGGTTTGCGTTTGATAGAGTGAGTGAAGGAGTGAGTAGTCCAGGTTGGTTGTTGAGAAAGGAGGAAAATAAGTAGGTTTAGTTTAGATGTCAGTCCTTGTGGAGATACTTGTCAAAGAAATTGGCCCTCGTTTGCCCATGACGAAGATGGAAAAGATCTTGTTCCACTTTTATTCCCACTTTTCTACCTTCCTCCTTTAATCCTTCCTTCCTTCCTTCCTTCCTCTCCACCGCAAACCAAACCACAATACCAAAAACCAAAAACTATAGGCACTAGACGCACGTACAACACTACGTACAAAATCCAACTGTATACATGAAAGCATTATTATTTATATACATAAAAATACACGAGGAATTCACTGACAGCACCTAATTTCATTCTCCGGTAGCGACAACAAAAACAAACAAGAACATCATCACCTCTGCCTCCTCCACTACATATTATTCACACACACCTTTCCTCTCATTAATTGTAAAGGAACAGGATGAAAAGAATTCAGAATTCTTACAGTCGCTCAAGCTACATTTGACATTGTAGATATTTTACTTTTAAAGAAAACCCAAGATTTTCCCAGGGTCAAAAACTACCGAATTTTTCATCCAGAATGTACAAGGAGTAAAAGTGGAGAGTGGAGAATATTATTATGCATGTAAATAAATCTGATATAATGTGTATCATTCACGCTGATTTCAAGTCACCTTTGTGGATGCATTTTTCAAAGAGTGGAAGAAAGAGGAGAAGAGACTTGAAGAGAACCTCTTTTCTTTCCTGACTTGTGACGAGGCAAAAGATATAGTCAATACGACTCCCCGAGGATCACTCTCACTTCTCTCAAGTCTGCAAAATCCAACACAGACAAACACTCTTTCCCTCTCCATTTTATATCTATCTATAGAATAGACGGTATAGGGATTTGGTTCATCTCCTTCCTTCC
Organism: Sminthurinus aureus; assembly: GCA_034698265.1. NCBI lineage: Eukaryota > Metazoa > Arthropoda > Collembola > Symphypleona > Katiannidae > Sminthurinus > Sminthurinus aureus. Next base: position 22,298 of record JAQGBH010002735.1, read on the forward strand.
TTCCTCCTCCACAAGTCGACAACCAAACCAAAGACGGGTTGTTGAATGGACTAGAAACTAGACACTAGATTCACACTACTGATTTGTTTCATACACTATAAGCATATACATATGAAGAATGAACAAGAAGAAGATCTTTACTCTGTATTCTGTTTGCTAGCCTTGAATCATCTCCTCCCGAAACTTGGAAAGCACCTTCATTCATTTCTCACCTTCTCCTCATCTCATCTCTCTCTCTTTCTTCCCTAGTCCTCACTATTGAAATATTTTGAAACATCATTTCTCTTCACCGCCTTATATCTCTTTTGACACCAGCTTGACGTAAAAGTCAATACGCTCAGCCTCTCTCCCTCTCCCTCTTACTCTTTGCCCCGGATTCCTTTTCTCCTCCAGCACTATTCTCCTTTCTCCTTCAACTCCCATGCGAGTTGGTATCAAATCTTTGCTCAGCTCAACTCAGCTCCACTCAACTCAACTCAACTCAACTCAACTCACAATGGAGGTACGAGGGGTGTGACGCGCCTTTCGAGATGAGACCTATACTATCCGACTCAGTTTTTTATGCT